>JAMRYI010001107.1:0-45280 GCA_029231635.1 Ditylenchus weischeri | reverse complement strand
AGTACAACAAGAGTGCACTGCGAAGACGATTTATAATCACATGCCCAAGAAAGCTACCGTCAATCTACCGAGCCAACGAGATGTCGTGTAAAATTTTATACCGTTAAACTTTTTACATATCTAACGCTGCTGATTTCAGTCCGCTACAAACAAAGTTCGGTAACCAAATGATTGCACTAAAAGAAGGCACTAAATACCGGCTCTACAAGAAGATCTAGGAAGGATTTTTACATGCATCGACTGCATGCAGTAAATAATTAAATTTTAAGTCATGTTAATATTTAAAAATAACAACTTTAGTTTGGAATCTCATTCGTCTCCGGATATTTCGAGGGCCAATGGATCAACAAAAAGCTGGTTTGTGGAACTTTTACCGAATGAGGTATAGAACTACTAATGTTTGTGAGTCTTACAATTTTTTCTTGAAGCGGTTTGTTACTATTTATTGATTTTTCTTGAAAGATCAATTCTTTTTTAGTCGGAACGGGGCCTGCGTCGTCCAGGGTGCAGTATACTTTTTCAGTTTCTGTGGAATCTGCAATACCAGCAATCTGTTCGCATCATCCAGCTGCAAAGTGGTGACAAACCGAAGCCGCCAAACAAGATCTATGCTGAAATGAATCGTAGACTGGATTAATTTATGGATCGAGTATGAGGTAAGATATTTTTCATCGCTGTTTGGCTGTGTTGGACAAGGTATGTTAAAAATATTTGCTCGTTATACCTTAAAGTTTTACAGAAAATTGCGATGCAAGAGAACGGTTATGACTGCGGGCTTTTCCTCTGTCGATTCGCTGAGATCACGTCCAAATTAGGCCAAGTGAACTGTACTCAAAAAGATATGAATCGATTCCGCAAGCAAATGGCCATGGAAGTGGTGGCTGGAGCGTTGAAGAAATATTTAGAATTATTCGACTGTTATGTTTATCCAATCCCTTTTCGTGTTATTGTGATTGTTGATGTGTTGAATAATTCAAAAACTTTGTTTTTGTGGGTGACACCCTATTTGGCTTTCATTAAAAAAATGAGAGAAGTCAAAATTAGAGGTTAGTTTATGTCGATGATAGAAGAATAGGTTAGATAAGAATTGGTATGTTTTTATTTGGATTTAAGCATGTAAAACTTTTTAACTTTTTGTCTTATACAGTCGAGTCTCGATATAGTGGCACTACGATATAGTGGCACCTGATAGTCAGTCCCGAGGGGTGCCACTATATCGAAACTTGACTGTACCACTATATTAGGAAAAACAGGGAGAGCAAAAAGGTTCATGGAAAAACACCCGACCGTGCAAAAATTAAGAATGAATTTTTAAATTTCATATCCTTGGCGTTATGGTAAGACGTTTGGTAACTTTTGTGTAATTTTACAAAAAGTTACCAAACGACTACGCACCCTTTGGACCCTACAGTCAAACCCCGATATAGTCCGACTCCGATATAGTGCGAACCCCGATATAGTGCGACCTTGAGCTCGACCCATTTGGTCAAAAGTCTTTAAAAGTCTCGATAGTGCGAGTCCCGATATAGTGCGAGTCTCGTTATAGTGCGAATTTTATTTGGTCCCCAGGGGTCGCACTATATCGGGGTTTGACTGTATATAGTATTTTTTTATATAGTAATTGGACTGAGTAAGTAATGCTGTTTTTTTCTTTTCAACTTTTCTCAAGCTAGAGTCAACGTGTCACGCTAATTCTTTTTGTAATCGGTAGAATTAAGTGTGTTCTTTCGATTGTGATACTGTAGAACATTGTGTCCTAAGCAGTGTTTCCAATAATGACAGTGACACTGGCGGGACACGGACAACTCACCGCCCGGACAATTCACCGCCATTTTTGAAAGCTTTTTTAATAGTAAAAAATCGCGTTTTGTTTAACGCATTTGTAACTATATTATTTATCCGTGTTACTTGTTTGCTTTTCATTTACCTTTGTCGTTGTGATATGTTGCTGAATTAATGTATTCTGATTTTTTCCTAGCTATGGACGCTCGAAGCATGCTAGACGCTCTCGAAGGTTATTCAAGCGACGATGATGTTGAACAGCAAGCCGTGTTTGAAGTCGATCAGCAAGCCGTGGTGGAAGTCAAGCGCAAAACGGTGAGTTACTTAGGATTACTGGAATTATTCTGTCATTATTTATTTTCTTTCTCGTTTAGGTAAAATCCAAAAAGGAGAAAGAAGTGCTTATTCATGATGAGTATCCGTTTTGGAAGGAAAAAACAGCAAATCTCACTTTTTGGCATTGCGTTAATTACCAAGTCACTCGCTGCAAATTTCGCGTTCATTTTAACAAGGCTATCGGTGCAGTCGTGGACACGAAGGAAATACATAATCAAGGAAGCAACGGTCGTGCCTCTTCGTCGTCTGCAGGAGCAAATCAGAAGTAATGCCGTTAGTTCGATGCAGGTATGTTTTCATATGTTTATGATTGATACATATGTTTCAGAACCGTATTCAATCTAGTTGACCATTACGAAATTGCATCGACTTCTGCCACCCGAACATTCTGCAAAGCTCTCATAATCCAGGATTTTGATTGTCGAAAGAGTTGGCATCTGATTGCGAGTTCTCTATCGTATTATCTTTAAGAAGAAGTAGTTGAAAAAGTAATAATACCAGACACATCAATTGACGTCACTAAAGTCATTGTGACACTGACAGTGACGCTCACAGTGACATTGAAGGGCCAGTGTCACTGTCATTTTGAAAACGCGCTTTTTTAAAGTGACACTGACAGTGAAATTGAAGTGTCAGTGTCATTGTCACTGTCATTGTTACTGTCACAATGACTTTAGTGACGTCAGTGTCACTGTCACACAAAAATTGGAAACACTGGCCCTAAGCCGGTTTTCGAGCATTTAGTGAATTAAGCACTGAAATTGGCCACATGCGAAATATGGTGTATCAGAAATTTAGATCTTTGTTGTCTCGAGAAGAATCAAAAATTTATTAGTCAGTTTTGAATTTCGAGAACTGAACCGAACGCAATTTTGCTGTTAGAATTCAGTTATTATCCTATCCGAAAAAATACCCAAACATCCCAAATCCACCCATAACCAATCCCACACCACCTAAAATACCCTAAATTGCTCTTTAAATTGCATTTTCAGGGAGATGCATTGCGTTTTTGTTAATGTTTGCTTTTGAGTTTTTCTGTTTCAGGTGCACTACAACAAGCAAGACCTCAAAAAATGAAGCAACGGCAATATTGCAGCTTATCTTAGCACTGACTTTCATATCTTGCATACCATACCCACGATAGCTTTCTGATGCAGCAAAAAAGCCTATTTGCTCAAAATGACATTTTTCATCGCCAAAATGAAAACTTTTGCATGCACACGTGGTGTCAATCAAAAAGTCTCATATTGGGGATTCGAACCAAAAAAAGATCTTTCCGAAACGTTGAAAAATGAAAAAGTTACAGCCATTTTAAAATCCGCATAAAAATTGCGGATTTGCGCACCCTGTAATACAAAAATAGGATGTTTTCGCAAAAAGTTGGGCGCCTGTAAGACGCCTGTCCACCCTTGTTAGCTAGTAGCGCCGAACTTTTCACGCTGAATCTTGTAGTGCTTTCTCTAATTTAACGGCCTTCTCCAATTGTGCAGCCGTCTCTAATAAAACGGCGCACCTCCCTATGGCTTTTTTATGCAGTGCTTGGAAAACACATTTATCTCTGTTTTTTGTCGAAATGTTCTTCTTACGCCTGTTATGTATTCTTACTTTGGCACTCGAAGCAGGCTTCTATTCACTCTGATAGGAAAAAGTACAGCATCAACAGAGGTTGGATTCAGGACTGGAAGAAACAAGAAAACCAGATTTGCTTACTTAGGTTAGTGTTTTGTCGTTCACTTGCACCGAGAACTATTTTTAAGGGAATCTTCGCCAGGACCCATAGTCAATATCGATTTAGAGTTTCGAATTTAGCAAGTGGCATGCCGAACTCTAAATTCTAAATTCGAGAAAGATTAGTCGTAGTCAATATCGCAGTCTAAATTCCACTTTTTATTTAGTCACTAAATATTTAGAATTTCGGTAGTCAATATAATCGGGCTCTAAAGTTTAGACTCTAATGACTTTTTTACGGAAAAAGCATTTTTCTCAACGTTTTGCTATAGTTACAGAGAATTTTTTTCTACAGAAGAATAGTGCTATTCTTCCCGCGTCAAACGACATATCCTGTTCTATGTGTACTTTTAAGTGTTGCTGTAAAATAAACAAAAACAGTAGATTTTGCCCCTCTGTCCTTACCAGCGAGCAGTGATCCCCGAAAGTTGGACTTTTTCCGTCACTTGATCCGAAAAACCCTGCCTAAAATGACCTTCTCTACACGATAAGCATAAAAAATTTCTTATACCTGATCCAAAATTACACAAAATCGTTTAATGGAAAAGCTTGGTTACGGTGTCTCTATTTTTGACTATTTTTTATTGTCTTCGGCTAGTCAAGTCCTGAAAAGTGCGGGGATTCTAATTTTACCAGTCGTTTTTTCAAAATTATATAATTTTTTCACTGAGACCCATGCATCTTGATGAACAAACACCCTGTTTTTCAAAATATCGCACGTCTGAATAAGAAAATTGCAGGAATTTTGAAAAAACGACCCGCAAGATCAGAATCCTTGCGATTTTCGGAGCAAGATTAACCAAAGAATACTGGAAAAAATTCAAAAAATAAAGGTAAAAAAGTGTCGGACCCTAGTCGGGAACGAATTTGTCTCATATATGGGACAATTCAATGGAGCACTGTCCCATATATGGGACACCCAAATACGGCACTTTCACGTCAAATTTTGGCGTTTTTGGAATACAGTCGACTCTTCCGGCAACGTACCCCCTGGGGCCTCAGCTGTACGTTGCCGGGAGAATACGTTACAGCCAATTCTCTGTATAAACTACGCCCTTAAGACCGACCTCGGGGGTACGTTATAGAGACAGTTCGTTGCCGAGGTGGTACGTTGCCGGAAGAGTCGACTGTATTCGTACTTGATTTGCAATCAAATATGTTTTTTTTTGCAAAAACGAGCTACATCATAGTGTGCGCATTTAAGAATTAAATTTGATCTTTTTTGATTTTTTCGCATAAAATGTTGTAGACTTTAAAATAACTTTATTGTTGGCGTGAAAAATTTACATAGTTAGTCAAAATTGACTCAACATTTTTTTAGCCTCTTTTTTAAATCTCTTTCATTCAAGTTACCTCTTAATTTGGGTAAAGTGACGTTCGAAACGTCTATGCACTTTGATTTGTAGCCAATGAGCTACAAGTTTAGGGCTGACTTACCGGAGAACAACTTTGTGTAAAAAGCACAATTTTCAAAAAAATGTTAATGTCATTTTGACTAACCCTGTATAAAAACTATGTTGATAAAACAGTATATAGAACAAATAAGAGTTGAAAATGACGCTGACAGAGAAGAACCCGGGAAATTTACAGATTGATTTAGCAGTACTTCTTTTGTCGACAAAATTGATAGGAATGAAAGAGATGGATTGATTCTGGCTTTATTAATGCAAACATGTGGCTTGAAAAACGCTAAAACTTTTTAGAATTGTCCAACCACAATATTTGGTTGGTTTAAGTAAGCATGTAAGTGACTTAAAGAAAAATAGAAAGTTGATATTAAAAGATTATACAAATTGTGCACAAAAAATGCAGTAAAATTTTTGGATAACAAAATCTTATAGTGCTGGTGACAAAGGCATTGTGGAATCACTTTTTAATCTATGAAAGCAGTAGCAGCAGCAACCAGGAGGTTACTGGTATACACACGCAGGCTTGAAAGAACAATAATTGCTTGAGCCACTTATATTGTTCTCAAATGAGTCGGCAAGTTGTCAAACATACAATAAAGTCAATTTACAACAAGGCATAGGCTCACCCACAACTTTTTTAGTAAGTACCAGAGAATATTGATCGATTCTGATGGGCTAAATTTGCTGATTTCTCAGCATTTTCGCCCGATTTTTACCCAAAAGTGCTGATTTTGGACGGCTCTGACCTACCAACCTTTAAATTTTGTCTATTTTCTCTAATAAACCGCTTAGTTCAAAAAAAAAGTCTTTCTATTTGTCTGAAGACTACCTTCAAGCAAGTAGCTCCTTATTTGGTAACCATTAGAATGAGCCACAAAATGGGTAGTAACGGCACGGCGACAATTCCGCGAGAGACAATTCCGCGACGGATAATTCCGCGACAGATAATTCCGCGACGGAGAATTCCGCGAAATTTCAATTTTTGACGTCCCTGCTATGCAAAAACCAAATTCTGACACCGGATTCGTGTTCAGCATGGTCGATTCCATATTCACCTTTGTCAAAATTTAACTTATTGTATATTTTCAAATTCCTCTCGGGACAAAAATATATTTGAAAAAAAATTGATATTTCAAATTTGACCACGAGTTTTAGATTTAAAAACACCTGGGCATGCGATCGACCATTATGAACACGAATCCGGTGTCAGAATTTGGTTTTTGCATAGCAGGGACGTCAAAAATTGAAATTCCGCGGAATTCTCCGTCGCGGAATTATCTGTCGCGGAATTCTCCGTCGCGGAATTGTCTCCCGCGGAATTCTCCCCGTGCCGTAGTAACTTGAGAGACCTTTTCGACAAACACGATTTAGGAATTAGGGAGTTTATTAGAGAAAATACGGCATGCTATTTCAGCTATGAATATTATATTTTGCATGATATATTAGGTTATATCTTAAATACTATCTGTTTTTGCAAAGGTAGCCAAGATTCTCAGTCCCAAAATGAGTGGTCAAATTTTAACAACTTGTTAAAATTTATAGAAAAAATACAATGCCACTAAAGTTTCTTTAAAAAAAGCGACAGTATTTATGACACAACCTAACAGGAGGTGACTTAAGCCAGGTTAATCCTCTTTTCCTAGGTAAGCCTATGCAGAAGAGGGAGAGACAAAATACTAGATTGTCCAATTTATACGACTGCAAAGACAAAATTTTGACGTGTTGTTAGTGAAAAAAATCACTGCCAGATTAGAAAAACATCAGAGATTTTTGAATCTAAATTATTTTGCCAAAAATTGAGATATGCAATAGAGCTGTCAACAACAGGAGGACAACTCTAGTAGATAATACACAGGCACACTTTGAGACAAGACTGACAATAGAGAATTATTTTCAGCTACAATACTATGTTACACGCAAAAAAATTATTTGACTGCACGTTTATTGTTGTTCTTTCCATTTGATATTGCGGCCGAAGTTCCGCTGCTACCCGTTGCTTGAGGCTTAGGTCCCCCTTTGCCACCTGTTTTCTTTTGGCCATCTTGTGGTTGTTGGGTCTTTGGCCTTCTCCTTCCAGGTTTCGGTCCTTGAAAAAACGTTAAATTAGGAAAAGGCTAAAATTACTATCTTCCGTCTAAATTTTTTTTTTGGGATTTTTTTAAAAATAGTAGTAATAGTCCGGAGTAGTAATAGTAATAATAGGACGCTTACAATGGAGGTGCGAGGTCGAGGTCTTTAAGATGCCGTAGCTCAGTCATCTTTTGTCGTTTTACTGATCTTAAAACTTTGTTGACCTATTTTTAAGGTCCGCTACTGAATAAAATAAACTTTCCCATTATCCAACATAAAAAATACGATTTAGAAAACGGACCTCGCACCTCACATCTCACACCTCGCACCTCCATTGTAAGCGAGCCATAAATCCATAAAAACAAAAACATAAACAAACCCTGATTAGGAAATGGAGGTCCTGGCACCAATGGTGGTGGAAGAGGAGCACCTGGCAAAAACACAGGTGTCGGCACGGGACTAGCAATTCCTCCAATCAAAACAGGAGAATGAGTAGTGGCTGGCAAGGGTGTTGCAGAGGTAGAGGCAGCTGGATCAGTGGGAGTGTAGGGTGGGGGAGGGTCATGTACTGGAGACGTGGATTGTTGATTGATCATTCCACTGGAGCTGGCCACAATGACTGGTTGGGAAGAGTTGGGTGGTGGAGGGATTAGTGGAGGAGCACTCAGATTCGGTGGCACTCGATTGCCTGACACATGGTGGTTGGCTGAAGGCATGGCTGCTCGCTGGTTAACCCTCTGGCCATTCCCTGCCATTTGGCCATTCGGTCTATTGCGATGGGCACGTTGACCAGCATTTCCAGATGGCTGTGGCTGGCTGGTGGGCACTGGCATAGCCCCATGACCTGGAGGGCGGGTTGGTTGGCGACCTCGTCGAAGTAATGTACCAGGGTGTCGGAGTGTGTCTGATAGATGTTGAGCAGGTATTTTGTTAGGATTTGTACTAGGCGTGTGCACAGCACAACACTTGACGAACAGGGCCATGAAGAAGAGCACTCCAATACCAATAAAGACACAAGCCCACCAATGTTCCTAGAAAAAATGGATATAAATGAGAAGAACATGTATGCGACAATTACCTGCACCCATTGAGATATGGTTTTGATGTTATCTCTGTTGAGGATGAGGTTCTTCAGGCGAGACAGAGGGCCATTCGAGTCCACACTTCTGCACTTGCGCAAAATGTCGCAATAGCCTCAATTTGAATGATTAGGAAAGTTAGTCTATAATAAGCACAATTGAGTATATTACCTTTGTAGTTGTTGCAGGGTGAGCCTGGATGCAGCAAAAGACCTGAAAGCAATTCACAGTACAATTTAGTATGGAAACAAAACTAACGGCATGGCGAAAATTCCATAGGAGGAAATTCCGCGAAATTTTTATTTTCGACGTCTCTGCTGTGCAAACCAAATTTTAACACCGTATTTGTGTTCGGAGTAGGGGCGTTTGATCGATTATTGGACAAATGTCCAATAATCGATAAAACGTCTTAGGCCTTGTTCATAATGGTGGACTATAAATTCAACCATCCTCACTCGGAAATGGCCGTAACTTCTTTTTTAATTTTCCAAAAATCATTCTTTTGATGCCATCTTGTAGCTGAGATTCAGGGCTACCAGATAGGCTATTGATCAAGTTGTTATGAATTAAAAAATGATGAAAAACTTTCAACAATCCTCACTCACAATCCGCACTCGCTTGGACCAATTGACCGTGTATCAATTGACCGCACGCCGAAAACTTTTTTTGGCTTGAGTATAGAATTCCCCCACGCAGAGTGCTCGGATGGAGGAGATAACTTCATATTCGTGTTTCTCGACCCCGATTTCATGAGAAAGCCGGCTGTTTTTTTAATTCTGAGAAAAGGTTTTTTTTCGAACCACAGGGGTATCATGGTTTTTTTAGTCAAAATTTGAAAAATTTAAATTGGCGCTTTTGAATTTTAAAGAGATTAAGGGCTGTATTGGGAAAATTTGGTATATCTGGCAATGGTATACCTTGTATATCTGGTATTCAGTGTAGCTTCGAGTCGTTTAAAGTGGTTCGAAATTGTTTAAAAATATTTGCAGTGCGACCGATCTAGCGACACTTATCCATCTTACACGAATTTTTTTCAAATTTAATTCCAAAATAAAAGTATATTTCGAAATCCTTTGAAAAAATTATAATTTTAACGTCATTCCTCTGATAAAACTCCTTCCCTCTCTAATAGGCCTCTTACCTCAACTTTAAAACCCGATATCTCAGTAAAGAGCATATATTTCGCAAAAATGTTTATCGCACTTTCTTGACTACTAACACCTAACAAACTTTGTCCGAAAAAACCTCAAACTACCACGCACCATAGTTGCATTTGAGGTCTAGCTACGAGCAGCACGTTAACCTGAAAACCGAAAAAAGGACTTCCGACGGAAAATTAAGACAATTAAAAGTATGAGAAACAGACCTTAAAAAAAGAAGAATAAATTTGAATATGTACAAATTTGGCGTCCCGTCCGGGGAACGACATTTGGGACTAACAGTTTTCGCCTCTCTTGATTTCAAGGTAGCAATTGAAGACAAAAATTTTAACTTTATTAAACAAATTAGCTTTCTAATGGTATATTACCCGATTTATTTATTTTCTAAAACATTTCGAATTTCGCCAAAAACAAATAGTCCCAAGAATTTTGAGACTATTTTGAAACTATTTGTTTTCAATGAAATTTGAACTATTCTATAAAAGAAAATGAACTTGTTAAAGGACAATGCTCGCGGTGGTCTGGTGGTTCCCCGCTAATTCAAAATTTTTTCCTAATCACTGATCTTCTGTACGGATTTTTTAACTTGGTTTCTAACAAAACAAGGCCTAGAATTTTATTTTAGGTGTAGTTTTGTTAGAAACCAAGTTAAAAAATCCGTACAGAAATCCAACGATTTAGGAAAAAAAGGCGGGGACCCACCAGACCACCGCGAGCATATCCTTTAATATACTATAAGAAAGCTGATACTTTGACGCATCTTTCAGACCAAAATTTATTTAATAAAATTGTAATTTTTTCTTCAATAGCTACCTTGAAATCAAGAGAGGCAAAAACTGTTAGTCCCAAATGTCATTCCCTGGTTCCATTAAGACGTTTGATCTTTGATTTTTGGACATTTGTCCAAAAATCGATCAAACGACCACGCACCTTTGTTTTCAGCATGGTCGATTTGCACATGAAACCGCTCTTTAAACTTAAGTATCGAATTTTATAAATGTTTGTTGTCTCGAAACGAATGTGAAACTTGACATCAGGTTTTAAGTTCAAAAGGTTAATACTGGTGTCGGAACTTTGTCTGTGTTCAGCTGAGACGTCGAAAATGAAAATTTTATACATGCCAAATTAAGTGAACGATGCATACCAGCCGCGTTTTCTCTGTTCAATTGATGGAATCTACCGGCCACAAACTCAGGCAGATCGAAAGAAGAGTAGCATGCTATAAAAAATATAGTTAGAAGAAGGTGATTCAGAATTAACTGTGCAGACATACTGCCATTCTTCTCGCATGCCAAATGACACAATTGAGTAGGCTTGCCCTCCGTCAAAAAACAATCCTTGAGGCCAACTTCAGCACAAATGGAGCCATTGCAACTGCCGCCATGACACACCTGCAACAACAACACAAATTGTATGAATGATTTCAATTTACAATAAAAAAATGTCACCTTAGTGACATCTTGGCAAGGCAGGCCATTTGGTTTGTGGGCACTATCTGGGCAAGCAGCTCCTCGACCATCACAAAACTGCTTAAAAAGGCACTCGGATTCATCACGACATAACTGGAAAAGAGATATTTACATCTAAAAATTTTGAATTTCTGTGGCAAAGTGGACTCTATATGTACTCAACCAGCCCCAATACTAGGAAGGCAACAGCTTGGGGATCAAGGCAAAAAAATCTTGCAATATTTTTACCAATTTTTTTGCCTAAAAATGATCAAAAGTGTGAATAACTAGTTTTCGAGACTATCGAAAAAAATTTTTTTGTGAAAATAACGACAGGTGGTACCAAGGCATATTTTTTTCGGGAGCTGGTTGAACACATATAAAACAGCAAAGTGCACAGTTTTTTGCGAGTTTGCTAGAAAAAGAAAGGTACCTGGTTTTCTCCCACAGTATAGAAATCACAGTCGCTAGCTTTGCAGCACAATCCTGAAATATTATTTTGAAATACAGTCAAAAGCTCAATTTAGTGACCCACTAATGTCAATTTTTTGGCCTCAAGGAACGTGATTTCCAATTAAGTAGACCGCCCCCTCCCCCTCGTACAAAATGTAAAAAAATATGAAAAGATATGACCATTTTAAGAACACACGTGATTTTCAATACATTTTGTATCCAGATGCATACCGATCAAGAAAAATCGAAGAAGGAAGAAACTTTTATTAGTAGAATTTCTTCGAACAGATGAGTGGGGTCTAGCCTCGAATTCCGACGAAAAATTTGCTACCACTTCTGCTGTTCTCGCTCGTTTTATCAAAAATGTTTAAAAGGAATTAGTAGCATTTCTAACCTTGGTTGAACTTGGCCCGTCTGATTTTGCCCAGAGAATCTTGCACGGAGTTTGCTTAGCCAGTCTCTAATTGCGCTTGCCGGAGGCATCCCTCGCATGGCGTCCTCTTTCGATGCTTGAAAGCCGTATAGCTTCTTCCTTCTTCGATAAAAATCTCGACAAACGCCCATTTTTCTTGATCGGTATGCAGACACAAAATGTATTGAAAATTACGTGTGTTCTAAGAATGGTCATAAGAATGGTCTTTTCATATTTTTTACATTTTGTACTGTTCTTTTCTGCAAACAAAATGGCAAAGCACCAGATTTCGAATGAGATATTATGTGTGATATTAAGTAATGAAAATCGACAAGCAAAACGTAAAATTAATCGACGGATTCGGCCCGATACTAAACCCACTAAATCGAGGTTCGTCTGTATAACAATAATAAAAACTTTTAAACAGTATTGCTAACCTTCAGAGGGACTGCACCTAGCATGCAGTGTTCTCTTGCATGGATTTTGATGGTTTTCTCTAGGCTGACAGCATCTATCACCCATCTCCTCGCAGTCATGTTGAGAAAATCCACAGTCACACTGTTCACCTGGCTCTCGGATTTGATTGCCACAGAAAGCAGAAGTCCGTTCTGAAAAAACATATTTTCATCCAAATGTAATTTCTCATAGCAAAAAAATAAGTGCAAACCTTGAAAGCAATTTCTCTTCTTGCCAAACATGGGCAGCACAGAGTGTTGAGCATCAATTGGAGTCTGTTGTAGAACCTCATACAACACTTGACTAATACTAGTCACTGAACAAGGTGAGAACTTAGCATTGTTGACTTTGTCTCCCGAAGTGGCTGATGCAAACATAATAAAATTGCCGTCTGGAAGACCGGGCTGACAGTCCGCTGTTTGATCATGCTGCAAAATAAGTTAAAATAAACATCTGCCGTTTTCTCTAATTATGTGTCCTCCTCCCCAATTCAAAATCGTGTTCTTGGCATTGGCTCATTGGCACACCTTTTGAACACTGCTCTCCGACAGCTTACCGCTCATTTTATAGCAAGTGAGATGAGCCACAATTTGAGGTGTAGATCAGGCCTGTGCCCGGGCCGTGATTTTAAAGCCTGGACCGGGCCCAAATGAAAATTTAAGCCACGGGCCGGGCCCAGAAAAAAAATGTCCGTGCCGGGCCGTGAAAAAGTGGGCCCGTGCACAGGCCTGGTGCAGATTGCTTAAGAAAAGTCTCCAAAAACTGAGTCAAAAGCACTATGCCGAAAACAGTGGTGTAAAATTTTTTTATGGGCCAAGGTATAAATCCTCGAAGTAGAGGAGGTCGGTATATTAGAGCAAATACGGTACGCACAATATGGAAATAAAACTAACAGGAGATCCAAAGTTGTGTCCTATTTCATGTGCCATAGTCAGTTGAGAGACGCGCAAAGGAACTCTGTTCCCATAATTGACCAGAGTGATTATGCCAGTGTTGAGAGAGCGGTAGGCAGTGCCTTGTTGACCCTCATTGTACTTTTGGTAGATTTGACAAATTCCACCAGCTGTGCCTACAAATAAATGGTTGTTAAAAAAGGGATGCCTCCAGAAAACTTACTGAAAGTGGGGCTTGCAACCCATGCCAGTCCCTGCAAAATAAATTCATGGTGTAAGTTTTTACTTCAACTTTTATATTTTCCAACGTTTAGGAGCGTTCTTTTTATAATATCAAGGGGACACCGGGCTTGCAATCGATTCGATGTCATCGGACGACACCAATCTTGCGTATCATCAGGTTATCCCAAACACTTAAGAAAAATTATCGACAAAATTCAAAGTTCCGATATCTCAAAAAGGACATTTGGTCATTTGTCATCAAAGTGCCATTTTATACTAAGCTTATTGAGTTTTGAACATCAAAAAAGATTTTGAGGTCAAAGCCTAAGACATACGATAAAGGCTCAAATTGAAATGCATCTTCAAAAAATTGAATTTCCCCTCAAATTCACTTTTTTCACCCTCAAATTTTATATTGCCATTCGTATTTGAATTTTTTTTATCATTTTTTTTTAAATTTTAACTTTCAGCAATCATCAAAAATCAAGTTTTGACCAAAAAATCTAAAATTAGGTACTAAACTAATGCCCTAAGCTTCTTCTTTCTAAGGCAAAAAAATCTCGCCAAAAGATAGATAAATAAAAAAGTTATGATTAAAACAAAAGGGTGACGAATTTGGGATACCGTGCATATTATGTAAAATGTTTGATTTTCGTTGGTTATTAATTTGCTTATGTTATGTCCGTCAAAAAAATTGATCGAATAAGAAATTGAAAATTTTTCCAGCCGCCTTTGGTGGGAGCATGTTGAAATGCTTTAATTAACAGCCATGCTCTAATTATCCGCCACCCCCAAGGGGAGGGTTAAAAATTACACGCCATGGCGTATAATTAGAGCATTTACGGTAATCGTTTTGGCTGTAAGGATTTTCGGCTATAACAATTTAGGCTAGAACAAGGGAGAGAGATATACTAACCACACTTTACTGATTCAAAATCGTGCGACATTGTTTTTGACCCATTTTGATCACTTTCAGACGTTACTGCCCATTTTGTAGCCAGAAAGATGAGCTATTAAATGGTTGGTAACTTGCCTGAGAGAAGTGAACAAAGTGGGTCAAAAACACAATGCCAAAACACATTTTGAATCAGGGGTGCGTTAATTAAAGGAAATACGGTATTTGTTGTTTTTCAAAAAATCCACGGCTCATTGAGAATAATTTGACAAGCAACAATGTCTTGTTTTGGTTCTTATCCTTTATCCCGACCCCACCCTAACTTAAAAGGTACCGGGACACTGGAAAATAGTCTAAAAGTATGGAATTGAACAAATTTTTGTCAGCTTGGTCCTACTGCACAAAGAAACTCTGGTATGCAAGCATGTTTTATGCCGCCAAACAGGCGAATCAACTTATCTGTGTCAAAATAAAAATAAAGTTCAACAATCAAAACTTGGGTGGGGTCGGGATAAAGGGTAAGAACCCTTGTTTTTTCAAATGCATCTTTGCTAAAACAACAAATTGTCACCCGACAACGCTTCGTACGCATAATCATATAATATATTTGCTAAAAAGAATGTTTAAAAATTACCAATGTACCACCAATAAAGTCTCTAAAAGTGAGTGCATAGGCCAAACAAAAAGCTGAATGATTTCGCTGGGAATTCAAGTTCAGATAGTTGGAAACATCCACATTTTCCTCGCAAAAAGGGTTGTCTGAGCCAGGAGCTGGTTTTCCATGCAAGCATGTTTCTTTGGTGTAGATCTGAAACAATATGGTTAAACAACAAAATTTTGATTTATTTATTGTTTTTATCCCCTTTTTATTAATACAGTTTTACATAGTTTTTTTGGCACTATTCACCTTTAGGTACCCCCCAAATTTGCCTTGGTCCCCCCTTTGGTTTTTTTTTCAAATTTTTTTTCCTTGGCCTCCTTTTTTTCAGGTATCCTACGATTCATGAATGATTCATCAATGAAACGAAAACATGAAAGTAATATAAGTAAAAAGTAATAAAAAATTGAAAAAACAAAGGGGGACCAAGGCAAATTTGGGGGGTACCTAAAGGTGAATAGTTCGGTTTTTTTTCTAAGTCTTTTTAGTAGTTGGCTTGGTAGTTAGCTTCTTGTGTTTATGTATTGTAATTGTTGTTTGTATTCCCAAATAACATTGAATGGAAATAGATGAGTCATGCGAAACATTCTCTCCCTCCTTTCCCTAAAAAATATAGAATGACCGGCTTTGCTCCTACTGCTCTGCAAACAGTCCATTCATTGTGTTCCACTATTACAACTAAAATTCATGCTTATACACCCCACAATCGATGACCCGAATCTTCACAATTCACGTTAATTTTTCATTGGTAATATTGTATGGATAGATGGCAAAGAAAAATGATAAGTTTGGGTCTCTTTGGTGATTTAAGGAGTGGGATGTTGTTAAGGTCTATAAATTAAAACTCACAGAGGTTCTCTGGATAACAAAGTTAAGTCCTTGGACACCACCAAAATCAGTAGATTCATAGATTTGGTTGACTGCTTTGATGTGGTTGTAGAAAAGGCCCACTATTTCTTCGCGAGTTCTGAAAAATACAAGAGATTAATACATAATCAAGTCGAATAGTTAACCATATGTATTGGAAAAATTTTATTTGTATATGGTTTTTAATTTAAAAGGAGGCTTACATTTGGAGTGGGTTAACGGAAAAATATCTTTTCAAATCTTTGAATTGCGTCTCAAGACAAAAAAATCTGGGTTATGTAGGCCAAAACGACTGATTTTCTTTTCCAGAAGAGGAGTTGTTTGAGCATAATTTGAACTCAATTTTTTTATTTTTCGGCATGGATGTCAAAACAGCCAAAAAGGCTAAAATCAGGCTATTTTTTGGGGCAAAGCTTTTTCGTGCAGCAAAAACACTTTTTTGCTCCCAATATTACGAACAAGTATTTCTCGGTGTTTTTCTGATCGTAAACTAGCCCTGCGTCTCTTCTTTATTAAGAGCTACTAACTGACCCCTTGCTGTTAAGAAAAACTTAAGAAATAATTGTTTTTATAAAACAGGAGTTGTTTTATAAAAACGGGTATGTTTCAAAATTTTCCTGACTACTCGGAATCAGTTTATAGCTCATAAGAAAGAAGAGACGCAGGGCTACATGCTGATATAAAAATAAAAAGTTTACGATCAGAAAAACACCGAGAAATACTTGTTCGTAATATTGGGAGCAAAAAAAGTCTTTTGCAGCGCTAAAAAGCTTTTTTGGCTGGTTTTTCGGCTGTTTCTTAGTCGTCTACTTTTCAGCGACCCATTTCTCGGCAGAAGTTGTATATGAGGATTTACCGTCATTGTGAACGATCGAGTTTGAAGATTGAAGGTTTGAAAATGACGGCTGAATGTAAATTCTCCACAGTCCTCTACTAAAAAAACTCTGTCTTCAGAGAATTTGGAGGATCGCTTATTTAACTACCGAACACTAAACCGAACACTAAATACGATTATCATAAATTTTTATTGTAGAGCTTATTTCCGAAGCAAGAACTCCGGTAGTCAGAATTCCAATTCTAGGGCTAGTTAACAATAACCTAGTAAAATATCAGAAAACTATAGTCAAAAAAAAACGCGGTACAAAATTCAGGTTAATTTATGTAAAAAAACCCCAAAAAACTGGTCCGAAAAATCAGAAGAAGCCGAGATAATTACCTGTCAGTACATGTCAGAATACTGACAATCAAAAGTTTTGAACTTGAATTTCAAAAAATTAAAAAAAAATTGCCTTACTCCCCCTTATGGCTTGAGGAAATATTGTGAAAATGTTTTCGACAAATATTTTCTTCAAGCTAAAGTTTAAGCTCAATCCTCATCCTCAAAAGCGTTCATTAAGTTGCGGATTGAGATTGAAGATTGCGGATTGAAGTTGAGGTCGAATATTGAGGATTTACTGTCATTGTGAAACCGGCATAAGGGATGTTTCTTTTAATTTTTTAAATCGAAATGTTAAACTTAAACATCTGCTTGGTTCAGCAAAAGGAGATCTTTCTAACAAGCCTAAATGTGACCATTTACTGGTGAATTTTCTGCCGAGCAATGGATGGCTGAAAGGGGGCGGCGGTAAATTCCCTCGCCGTAAATTCCCCACGTAAATTTGTCCTCGATAAATTCTCCGAGCTAAATTTTGCCGATAAATTGGACCTCCGATAAATTAGGCCTCCGGTAAATTCCTCCGATAATTTGTCTCCGATAAATTTCGCCTATAAATTTCACTCCGATTAATTTCCGATAAATTCGAGATGGATAAATTCTCCGATAAATTCCTCCGATGGGCAACTCCGATAAATTATCTATCCGATAAACCCCTCCGATAAATTCCCCTCCGATAAATTCTCCGATAGAATTCTCCAGTAAATTCCCCTGGTAAATTCTCTAAATTTGTCTTGACAGGATTATTAGAAAAACCATTTCGAAGTTATTTTCTTTTGCCATAATGGACCCAGAATAATATATAGACCTAATAAATTATTGTTCTTCGTAATTTGTTCTCTTGTTCACAATTTCGCCGATTGGTTTCACGGTTATTAATTCTTGTTTAGTTCGAGATGGAAATCATTTCAAGTGAGAAGAACAAGCCGATGGGCAACTACAAAGATTATTTATACTGGCGAAAAGAGCGAAAAGGAAAACGAACTTTTTTCGGTGAAAGTTTGTAAATATCTCTGGAAATCATTTTATGCTTTTTAGAGCCAGATAATGATGAAGTGCTTGCAAACAAGTTCAGAATCAAGTTAAGCAGGGAGCAGATAGGATGCTTGAAACCAACGGCATGGATATCAACTGATTGTCCAGCAAAATGAAGACAATTTGAATCTTCCATAGGTATTCTTATTTAGCAGTATTCATTGTTATTTTTTTGTTCAGGGTTTCTTCGCTGATTCTCTTTTCTACACAACTCCAATAAAAAGGTCCAAACGCTGTGCTCAACTGGGTCAGAGATGTGGAAATATTTTCTTTTGAGCCACTTTTCATTCCTGTTCATTCATCAAATCATTGGTCCTTAGTGGTACTTATTTTCAGCTAATACCATTTAGGTTGTAAACAATGTCAGGGAAAGGCTGGCGTTTTACGATTCACTTCTTGGAGATGGCACGGTACACAACATTTTGATCAAGTAAATAATTTTAAAAATCTTACTTTGAACAACAATAATTTAGAGAGTTTCTGCAAGAATACGCTATGGAGAACGGCTAGAAAGCACTGGATGCGGGCAACTGGATCGGTTTCTGCCCAAATGTATGCCTTTCCTTTTCAATTGCTCAATAGTTTGAAAGGTATGCTTTTATTTGCTTTCGTTTGCCAATGCGCGAAGTGCGTATCTCGTGGAGTGCCATCTAACTTTGATGAGGCCCAGATGAATGAAATAAGAAAAGAAATGGTGGGAGAAATCTTAGATGGAAGGATAGCCTAACTTACCAACATCATTGTAACTCTTCGGATTGTCTGTTGATGTTAATATATGTCGATGTTAATCCAATTCCAACATCCTTGAAATAAAAATTTTGTTTGAAAAATAGTTTCTTGGTTTACTCAATGACGCTGGATTTAATGACAAACGACTTAATTTCCATCTCATTTTTTTCCAACATCCTTGCCAAATTTATCTTCGTACCAATATCCTTGTCAAATCTATTTGCTTACCAGCATCCTTGTCAAATTTATTTAACCTGCCAACATCACTTACCAACGTCCTTGTCAAAATTCTACGGTCATTAAAGCGGCTTGAAATCCCTTTGGGTTGAATTCCCATAAAATGCCGACCATGTGGGGTGGGTTCGCGACCCGGTTGGTGCTGCATTAAAGATCGGTTTCTGAACTAAACTTCACAACCTATTTAAAAAGTTTCCGCATTAACTCTATTGATAAAACTGGACCGATTTTTTTTTCAGCATCAAATAAATAAAATACGAAAAAACACGTAGTGCACAATCACCCATTTAGGGCCACAAAATAGGTACAAAATTTTACAAAAATTAAATATGTAACAAGTCAGAACGGCGCCCACAAACCTGCCCTGTACTCGAATCAAGGTTTAACTTCTTCTAATTGTCTATCGACAGACTCAAAAATACGAGGTAAACACAAAAAGTTCCTCTCAAACGAAAAAATCCTGTCAGGACAAACTTAGAGGGGAATTTACCGCGGGGGAATTTATCGCGGGGGAATTTACCTAGAGCCGCTGAAAAGTAGACGACTAAGAAACAGCCAAAAAGACCAGCCAAAAAATAGAATTATTTTAGCCATTTTGACTGTTTCGGTATTCATGTTTTTCCCATAAAACCCCTTGTCACCCCTTCTCCCTTTAAATATCTTTCCAACCTGATGTGATTCCTGTTACCCTCCTTGAAGTAGATAGCATCATACAGCTTCTGATCCGCCTGGAGGTAGAGTGTGCAAGTACGTACCTGAAAAGTGCACCGCATGAATAGTTTGCTTACAGCAAAAGCAGAAGAAGCAAACCCCATATAGACGACGTCCATTCACCTCTTTGATAGCATTCTTGAAATTTAATTCTCGCCGAGTTCTGTTCAAATACCTAAAAATTTTGGTTACAACTGCAAAATTTTACTTGACACTGACTACTACCTGTATGGGAATGAAAGAGTGGTGTCATCTCCATAGTGGTCATTTTTGAACGAGAATTCGTTGGATGAGAAGTCTACCCATGACTCTTGCACTCTTCGCATATCATCCGCTAGCCCACCTGCACCATCAGACATTCCACAAAAACTACGAGCTAAAAGCACAAAATAACTTCAAAACACAAGTTTTGGAAAGTTATTTGAAAAAAAACATAAAAATTATGGCGATACAATGCGACAATTTGAATTGCGACAAAAATATATTGCGACGAAAATTTCCTATTTGAATTACGAATTTTGTTTGTAAATGTTTGTCTCGCCATGAATTGTCGAAATCAAAATTGTCGCTCTCTATCGCTGGCCAAAATTATCGAATTATTAATATTTTTTCAAAAAAATAAGGGATCTTAAAAAAATTCACGGGATGAGGCGGTATTCCCAAAAAAATGCATGGACGATGGGGAGATAACCCTGGGGGCTGGAAACAGAACTGTGGTCGCTTCCGAAGGAGGATAAAATTACTCCAATTTCGGCTTCTGGCGGAGGCTTATTGAAAGAGGTGGAGGAAAAAAATTTAAAGGTGGATGCGAATTTTGTTTTGAAAACCTTAATTATTTAGTCCACCACTTACGGTCTTCCGCCTTGTCTTGCATAGTCGCTCCACTGATGTCTCTTTTAAGTCGAAATTTGGAGTGGTTGATTTGGTCATCGAGGTAGATCATTGAGTGGAAATGGGAGGGACGCTCACCTACATCAAAGTATTTGGCTGCTTTCTCCACTAAAGAAACTTTTTTTACAACAAGCAATAATTAAACGTTTGAAGACACTAACCTGTGTAGTATTTGCCATCCCCAGAAATGATGTGCCCGTCAAAAATTCCGTCAATCACAGAGCCATATGCTCTGGAAGCGACGTCATCTGAATGCAGGATAATAATATTCCACTCAGAAAATCTATAAAATTTAAGCAAAATACTTGTCAGGTAACCCTCATATAGGAAATGTTGTGGCCTGAGCTGATTGCTAGAAATGAATTGGCCATCTACATCAAGATAGTGGTCATCAGAGAAGACATCTGTGCTAGGGTCTATTGGATGCAGTCTCAGATGAAATGTCCTGAAATATTTTAGCATAAATGAGATCCGAAATTTCTTTTACAGTCAAGTCTCGATTTTACGCCACCCCCAAAAGTTCGTTTCCGCCTAGAGTCCGATATTTTTAACCCAATTTATTAGAGTCAGCCTAGTCAAATATATTGTAAGGTCGAGTTCGTGGTCGATGTTGCTCACAGTGGTTGGTCGAGGTCGATGTGTGCTCACAGTCAAAAAACTCGACCCGTTTCACCGAAACGCTTTTTGGACCGAAATTCAACCTTTTTGCCTTGGGATACCAAGATATATACTAAATACTCAAGTCCCGCAGGATAATTTTATACCAAATTGGTATAGAAAATATAAAAATATATACAAAGTGCACCCAGAGGGATTTTAACCAGCAACACATGAAGCTCTCTCCCTTTAAGAATTGCTAAGTATACCACTCCAGAGTGGCCAAAAGCCAATAAAAATGGTTTTTAAGGGATTTACTAAAGGCGTTAAACTGAAATTAAAAATTGATTGAGCAGATTAGAATTCCAGTCAGATAGGATTAATCGCTATGAATTGTGTGGTTTGACGTAGTTTAAAGTTGGTCTAGAAAGAATAAGTGTGGAATACTGAGCAAAATTTAGTCGAACGGACTGGAATTTTGATCCGCTCAATTGCTTATTCGCAAAAAGTTTACCACCCTTTAATGAACCCCAAAAGACCATTCATTTCTGACTTTAGGCCACTTTGGGATGGGTTCTGGGAAATTCTTGCGAGAAGCACGTTGTTGTATAGCTTTATACATGGTGGGGCAATTTTTTCTCATGAAAGAATTTTGGCCATAACTTTTTTATTTTTCATAATTTTGACACGATCTTTTTTTACTCGAAAGCTGACACTCTAGGCAATGTTTCACTCTAGGAACACTCTAGGAAATGTTTCTTGACAATGTTCTTTTTTCGGATAAAGCGCACTTCCATCAAGATGGATCTGTCAACAAGCAGGATTATCGATATTGGGCATAAGAAAATCCACACTGGTACAGAGAAAGCCATTGCATTCGCCGCGTGTCATAGTTTGGGCTGCAATCGGTCGTCGTGGAATTGTGGGACCCTTCTTCTTCGATGGAAACGTGAATGGAGTTAATTATCTGCAACTGCTTCAACGTCAACTTCTCCCGGCTGTTCAATGTGTGTTTTTGTGCAGTCTTGTTGATTTTTTGTTCATTTGTGCTCACAGGATGCGAAATGTGATTTTCATGCAGGATGAAGCTCCTCCACATTGAGCTTTGGCAGTTCTAAATTGGCTGGATGAGACTTTTCTGCTTCGTTGGATGGGCCGAGGTACTCCAAATGCTCCTGCTCCGTTTGCCTGGCCGCCTTATTCGCCTGATTTGACTCCGTGCGACTTTTTCTGTGGGGATGGATAAAGCCAGGTCTAGACAACGCCAATCACTAACAAGGCCGAACTCCGAACAAGAATTGAGTGTGCCTTCATCAGCCTACCGCCAGAAATGGTCAACAGAGCATACAAAAGCCGCCTTGAATAGTGCCTTGAATGGGAAAAGCTACGAGACCAAGGCCGTGGTTTGCAGCCCTTGGTCGAGGTCGCGGTCGATGTCACAGTCGTGGTCATCAGGCCAAAACATTTTGAAAAAATAACAAATTTTAGTTGATCAAGCGATAATTTTTTAAATTTTTCGTGATTTGTATCGTGCGGAACATTTTCCACACGTCAAAGAATTGATTTGAAGAAATTATATATCACCAATGGTCGATGTGACATCGACCTCGACCGCGACTAAGGAGTGTGAGCAACATCGACGCCGAACTCGACCACAACCTCGACCAAGACCGTGCTCACACTCATATCGACCACGACCAACCAATGTGAGCAAAGCATAAGAATCGCAATTTTACCGGTCATTCTTGCAAATGACAACAATTTCATCATTAATACCTGCTCCTCTCAATTTTACGCCACTTGTTTTTTTTTTCAAAATAGGGCGGCGTAAAACAAGGGGTGCGGGTTTTAATAGTGAAATTTTCGTCATTTCGAAAATTACCAGTGAAATCATAATCCTTGTGATATTTTTGAATGGGCTGAAGAGTCAGTTTCAGCAAAATACCCTATGTCGAACCCTAGGCGGGAACGAACTTTTGTGGGTGGCGCAAAATTGAGAGTTGACGGCAGTCTTTCCAAGAAAAAATCAAAACCTGTTGTGAGATCGGAAACGCAGTTCCAGTGGTGAGCTCTCCTGCCCAAAACCATCTGGATCAATAGAGCGTTTCCGTCTGTCCAGCACCGGTCTGTAGTTGAGCGTTTCATATGAGTCCACATATCTGTTGAGGCAAACACCTCAAAATGATGATAAAAAAATTAGTTGAATGACATTAACATTTAAAAGCAGACATACCCAAGTCGACGAGCCCAAACAAGACCACCACCAAAAGAACTGTTGTTTTTGTGGCAAGAGAAAAAAATTCGACCATTTCTCAGCTATCGTTGGTGGTTTATGACGAAAGTGGAGCTAGCCTTTACTCTGCTCCCACTTCGCATCTCCTGTAACCAAAAAAATCAATAAAGATAAATTCCGATGGTTGGCAAACAAGGGAACGGAAATATAGTAAACATAAAGCAAAATAGATTAACAAAATTTATCATTTTCTTATCTGCACAAAAAACAGCAATAGCTAGTGCACATAGCGAAATACAACAGCAATAATGAATTGGGCAGCATGGACAAACAAAAGTTAAGAAAGAAGGAATACCAGAAGCCAGTGAGCAATAATAAAAGCATCAGAAAAAAATTTATGATACAAGCAAAACAGTAAGCGGAAGAGTGGGACAAAAAGCCAGAAACAAGTTTTTATTCTACAGGGTGTTCCAAGAAATTCGGCAGATTTAAAACTTTTTCTAAATCTTTTTTCAAAATTATGTTTTACAGATCCATTTTCATCGCCGACAATATTTTCTGGTATATAATGTCAAAACCACGATTTTTTCTTGGTCCCTTTGGTTTGGGTCCTGGCTTGTGGGTGGTATCTGGTGGGACAAGGCCCAAACCACAGGGGGACCAAGCAAAAATCATGCTTTTCACATTGTTACCATTATTACTATTATTATTAGTACCATTATTACATTATTACCAGTGTTGTCAAAAAGCAGAAGCCGAATTCAAAAGCAGAAGCATAACCATTATTTCAAAAGCAAAAGCGGAATTACAGCCAAAATTCTAGTCAAATTCTGCTTCTGCTTTTAAAATTAGCTTCTGCTTTTGACAGCATAGATTATTACCAAAAATGTCGCGGGAAGGAATTCGGAAAAAAGACCTAGAAAAATTATGGCCATTTAAATCCGCCGAATTTCCAAGGACACCCTGTAAATGTTCTTCTCATTCTTCATCGAGACTCAGTGGTATCACAAGAAAGAGGATGAACACACCCTGGGACAACAACAATAAAAACTCCCTCAAGACAATTAAAAATGGTGTGCAAGTGGGAGGAAGCACAAGGTTGCACGGGCAAAGAAAAAAAGGTGGCGACGGGGACAAATCAATTTAATGGATGCAGAATTTGCAGAGAATGATAAGGCAAAGCACTGATTTTGGGTGACTCATTTGTTTCTAGTTGAACACATCCATTTATCTTTTTTTACCTGTCAATATCTGACTTCATTGGAAAATCGAAGAGAATCGAAAAAACCTTTTTTGGAGCGGATAAATCAGCAATTTTCAGTGTTGCTGCTGTTGTGTGTCTGCTTGTCTATGCAAAATCAATTGACCTTACATGAAATGGATGAGAATGGACTGTTTGTGTGAGAGGAAAAGGCAGAGGAAGGCCAATGCACTGGTCACAAGAAAAGAAAGGAAATTCCAACCATTTGGTGGCTAAGCTGGCACGCTCTGCCTCTCTCTTTTTCTCTGTCACCTTCACTACTACTTTCTATGTCCACTGCAGTGGACAGTGAGTTTCACTGAGAGGTGATGTTCCACTAACTGCACTAAAAGTGCGCCAAAGAAAATTTGAATTGTCCTTTAATCAAAAAATGTTGATAGATATTTCGCCAGCAGCAAATTCAAAAATTATTTTTGTCAAACTGCATTGGACAAAAAAATGTATGGTAAAGAATGTTTTCTTGATTAGCGCTGTTGGTCAGCCGAAAACGGTTGAACACAGCTTTTTTTGGCTCAAAAAGACTTTTTTGGGTCACATTTACTTTTTTTGAGCGCAAATTTTGGTTTTGTCTTATAAGCTTTGATTTTTTTTTAACTTTTTTTTCAAAATGATAATTTTAAATTTTTTTTAATCATCAGGTTGCCTTGCGATTATAATTTCTGATTAAGTATCATTTATTGCAGCATCTCTTAAAAATGTGACACAGACAGGTAAAAGCATGAACCAAGTTATTTTTCTGACTTATTTTATGATTTGACCTTATTGTTTTACATTTTAAAGGGGCTGAAATCTGTTAAAGGGGCATGCCCGGCGTGCCTTTAACTGATCATTCAGAGAACTGGTCAATAAACTGTTTGATCAAAAAGACATTTGATTACAGATCACATAACTTATTTGAACAATTACTTGTTTGAATTTCAAAATGTTTCGTCGATAGTATATCTGGTCTGTTATTTGTTTCATTAAAGAACATTTGGTCAAATCAATCTTTTGGTTTAGAAACGACCTGTTGACGAGCCGGTCCGAAAGCCTGGTATCAATTATTCTCAAGCTGGATTGGGAATCAAAACTATTTTTACTTAACAATCTTGCATTTCGGCTGTTTTCCATCAATAATTTTCATGTCTTCCAATTTTAGGGAGCGCATTATTAGAAAAGCTCACGGTTAGGTATTTTGGTTAGGTTAGGGTTGGTTTGGTTAGGTATTTGGAATCAGTCAGGTATCAAATGCAGTTTGGGTAATTTGGCTGAAAAGGCTGTGGTTTGGATACCTGACTGATGGTCTGAACAGGTGTTCAGGTGGATATCCATATGATGCCCGAAAAAATTCAGTCAAATTTAAAAAAAAAACCCATTTATTTTGACGTAAAATCGTGCAGGCAATCGGGTTGGACAGAACCGAAAATGCGATTTTACAAAACCTGGGCTAATTACCAGCTACAGTCGAACCTCGATATAACGACACCCAAAGGGACCGGCAAAAGGTGTCGTTATATCGAGGTGTCATTATATCGAGGGTTCATTTGACTAGATTTTAGTCAAAGTTGACCAAATTGGTCAATTTTTGGGTGTCGTTATATCGGGGTGTCGTTATATCGAGGTTCAACTGTATGGTCTAGAAAATAAAATTGAGTCAAATCAAAACTAGAAAAAATTATGCTATCATACTTATAATCGTGTGGGTAATTGAGTTTGTTAAGAACGAAATCGCAATTTCACCCAGGGGTGGACACGGGCCGGCCCGGCCCGGCCCGCCGGGCCTCGGGCCGGGCCGTACCTGCAGCGGGCCGGGCCGAAAAAGCTCCGGGCCGGGCCTGGCCCTGAAGCCTGGTTTAATTTCTTATTGAATTTCCCGCCAAAACCAATCCTACAGCCGGTGAAGTCGAGTTTTTCGACCGTTACATGATGAAGAAGTTCTTCAGCATTCCCAAGGATCTCGGCGAGTTTTGGAGATGCAACACTGAAGAGTTTCCCCCGTTTGGCAAAGGTGGCGCGAAGAATCCTCTCCATACCTGCTTCTTCGGCCGAAAATGAAAGGTGGTTCAGCAAGTTGCGTCAACTGGTGGTGGAGTCTCGCGAGAAATTGTTGGCAGCGTCGATTTCCTCCATATGTATTGGCCGATCATTGTTAAAAAATAAGATCACATTTGATTGATTTGATTTGTTTGATTTTGGGATATCAATAAAGACTCTTTGTTTTTTCTCAAGAAATGTCGAAAATTTTTGAGTATATCTGAAGTAGGGCTTCCGGGGCCGGCCCGGGCCGGGCTGAAGACTAAAAAGAGGCGGGCCGGGCCGGGCCGAACTATCACGGCCCTGGGCCGGGCCGGGCCGCCAAAATTCGGCCCGTGTCCATGCCTGATTTCACCCACCCGAACCAGAAATCTGGCGAGCTACCACCAGGGCGCCCTGAAAAAAAATTAGCTGAAATCAAAAACAAATAAATTATCTTGACCTAAAATCGAATGGCAAATCAGATTATTCAAGACCGAAATTGCGGTTTTGCTCACCCGGAACTCAAAACTTGGGGTGGTTATCATTGGGTAAGGTGGGTATCCGCCTCGATCGCCTCAAAGATTCAAATTTCGTTAAAATTCAAAACAAACTTATTAATCCAACTTAAAATCCTGTGGGGAATAAGATTTAATATGACTAAATTTGAGATTTCACTCACCTTAACCCCAAAATGTGGAGTACCATTGGGACACACACCCTTAAATAATTGGCCATATTCCCTTTTCTTCACTATTTTTCAACCTCACCAATTCATCTAACCTAAAATGAAACAGTACGAAACAATATTTATTTCCACGAATAAACAAATTCAAACAACAAAGGCTTTCTTCTTTTTTCTTGCTACTCTTTGTTGATTTGCGCAACTTGCCAAGCTCAATGCGGACAATGCGGTAGAGAAGCTGTTTAACACGGAACACCTTGATCGCTCGAAGACAACTCATTCCACTTAGCATTGATGCCAAAATCATCGTAGGTCTTCTGCACAATCTTGGTTTGCTGACCAACGCGAAGAAGGAGCTTGAACTTAGTGAGTTGCAAATCCTTGAAGTTTCTTATCCCACGAGACACTTAGAAAACGGCCCATTAAGAAAAGCCTGAAAAATAAAAAAAGTTATTTAAATTATTCTTTCCTGAAATTGTAGCTTAGTCCTTGCTACTGTAGACAATTAACTTAACACAAAATCAGTAAAAGACTGACGAAAAGATCATTATGATTTTTGACAAAAACAGGGCTAGACCAAATGTTAATTGCCGATATATACGATTGGTTAAACATTTTGAAATTCAAACAAGTAATTGTTCAAATAAGTTATGTGATCAAACCCTTCGGTGATAAAATGTCTTTTTGATCAAACAGTTTATTGACCAGTTCTCTAAAGGATCAGTTAAAAGCAGCAGGCCCACGCTAATAAGAGGTGGTGCCCGGGAATTCAAATTTGTTTCCTAATCATTGAGCTTCAGTACAGACTTTTCAACTTGGTTTCTAACAAAACCATGTCTAAAGTTAACTTCTAGGCCTTATTTGTTAAAAACGAAGTTGAAAAACACGTACAGAAGTTCAATGATTAGAAAAAAAATTGAATTCTTCGGCACCACCTCTTATTAGCGTGGACATGCCCCTTTACGGAGATGGTCTTGACGCGAAATGATTATTTCTAAGTTTTGTATTTTTTAAATGTGGTTTCAGGGGCAACCGGACAAAATATATCTTTAATATACAATGTCGCGCGACAATATATGAAAAAACATATTTTGTCGCATGCATTTTGTCGTGCGACAAAATATATTTTTTTATATTTTGTCGCGCGACAAAATAATTTTTTTCGTACTTTGTCAGGTAACTTAACAATTTTTGGCGCTTATTTTTTGCCTTATGAATGTTATTTTTCTTGTTGTGTATTAAATAGATCAAAATTGAATGGGTTGATGAAAATAATTACTAAATCCAACTAACACCAGCTTTATTTCACACTAACTACTTAACAACAGAAAACGAACAATACATAATTTTAACAATTAAAAATTCATAAATTCATTCCTCATCTAAATCTTCTTCGTCACTAAATTCCTCTGTGTCGGGGTCTCGGCTGCTGGCAATTTCTTTATAACAATGAGCCGGTTAATACGACATTGAAAAGAGGAGAGAACGGGCTACAAAATGGTATATGACACGTAGAGACATCATTATCAAATGTGCCAAATGATGCACTTTGAAAATTAAAGCGAATCCACGTACTTTTTCTCAAAACTTATTGGACAACCTAATACATTTGATTGGCTCTGCATTTGGAAATATTCTCTGAAGAGAATTGGTTGGAGCCACATCAAAAAATTGCAGTACAACGCAGGTAAACCACAAGGTAAAATCACAAAATGATGAAGGAGACCACAAATTGCAGTGAATGACACAATACGATAAAAATATTGGAAAAATATATTTTGTCGCGCGACAAAATATATTAAAAATATATTTTGTCCGGTTGCCGGTTTCAGGGCTATATTTTGTGGACAATCTGGTGTTGTGGTGTCAGACAAACTTGCGCAAAATTAAAAGTGTGATTAGCATCATCAATATCACATTCTCTAAGTTCCTACAAAAATACCCTAAAATTAAAATGGAAGAGGTGAAAAAACCATCGAAAAAGGTCGATTAGTCTTCCATCGCATTTCGATTTTTAAGGCATTTTTTGAATTTGAATTTAGAAATTCTGATATTGGTGATGCTAATCCAACTTTTAATTGTATATAAGTTTGTCTGACATAGCAAAACCGAGTTGTCGACAAAATGTGGCTCAAAGACGCATTAAAAAAACAGAAAACTTCGGATAATCCTTTCGTATCGAGACCATCTCATTAACAGCTTTGACACCATTGAATATTTGTTGGATAGGTTGTTGAAAAAACTCCAGGGTTGCATACGGTGCAAGAAATTTAATGCTGAAAATGGCTATATTATATCATGTTATTCAAATTATGCAAACATAACTTTAAACACTTTTAGCAAAAATGAAAGAACCCGAGCAAAACTCTTTCGACTACATGTCTTCGCCATTGAACACAAACAGCTTGCCACTGCAGCCGGGCGGATTGCAACCAGCGGATTGGAATCAGCAGAAGCTAACTCAGGAGCAAATGAGCAAGTTTTTTGGTCAGCTCAGCACACAAGACAAAGAAGCCATACAGCACAAGATGTCTGAGTGCACTTCTAAGATGGTATGGTTTTTATAAATAAGGTGAAGTACCGTATTTTCTCTAATTATAGACCCCCTTCCCCTTAAATTCAAAAAACGTATCTGTGGCTTTTTGTTTTTGAACCACACTTTAAATACTTCTCTCAGGCAAGTTATCCCTCATTTTTTTCTTATCCCTCATTTTTCCTAAACTTTTTTACTGCCTAAACTTTCATGTTTTGCAGTTCGTAAGATTTTTTTCAGTCCCGGCTAACATGCGCTGGCCTAAGCCTTAAAAAATACGAAGAATTGCCGAAAAAAGGTGCGTAAAAGTTTAGGCAGTAAATGGACAAATTTCCATTTACTGTCCAAACGCCCCTATGCCGAATTTGAGATACTGAACTACCGTGAAGTAATGCTGCTATTTATAGTATTTTAGAAAATATAATAGTTCATGTCCTATATTTTCAAATGCCATTTGCGTCAAATACTGCCTTTCTCTGTTTCCAATGGCTGTAATTATAGGCGTGTTGACTCTTGGATTCTTCAATTGTATTCTTCAATGATTCTTCAAAGTGCTAAAATATTGATTTTTTGAGGAAAAAGTGCCGATTATGATGTTTGTGACCCTCTCAATTTTTTGAGCTCTACAAGATTGTTTCAACACAAATTTGAGGTCTTGTCTCTACAAAAATTTGGGGAAATGTTGACCCAATGTTGACCTTTCAACATTTTTCCCGACCAATTTTATACGTAATTTTTTTATAAATCCCGTGGAGGAGCTGTTTGCACCATAGTGAAGAGTTCAAAAAGTTGCACTACGGTTATAAAAATCCTAATAAAATAATTTTATGAAAGAATTTAAGAAAATGTTGACCCCTACTATGAGTACGTTCAATTAAATCTTTATACTGACTAAGAGCATTTGCAGATGTACACCAGAAGCTTGCCAATAACTTGTCTCATTACCGCAGGTATGCATTTGTTCCGTCAGAAGTACTATCATTTTGGACCGAAGAGCAATGTTGCGTTCTTCATTGTTTTTGGTAGTGCGAATCTCTTGGCCGCCAATGTCTACGCAATGTTCTCTTGCGCTAAACTTATTCCGCCGATGCTGACTCCTCTTTATGCAAAGGTTAGTAAATTCTTAGGTAGGGTTACGTACCGTTATCAGTGCTGTTGTTTTTTTCAAGAATACGGTCAAATTTTTCTGCGCTTTTGTCAATTCTACATAAAGATCGGACGATACGTAAAAATGCACGCGTTTGGGGAAAAAGAGCCCGCTTTTAGTAAAAAAGTTCCTGCGTTTTTTTGTTCTGGTCAAGAAAGCGAAAATGTGTCCGCTTTTTGTGAAAAAGTGACCGCTTTTTCTTCGGGATAAATCCTGTTTTATTCATTATGCTTTATATGAAGCGTAATTCTTAAAGTTAAAACCGCAGTATTTTGCTGTAAATGGATGGTATATTATACGGTCGCCAAAATATGCCGACTCGGTCCTTGTTATAGAGGGGTCGTAAAGCGGGAACATTTTCGCCTTTTTGACTAGAACAAAAAAAGCGGGCACTTTTTCACATGAAGCGGGTACTTTTTCCCCAAACGCAGGCATTTTTCTGTTTTAACCATAAAACTAATATATAAACTAATTTACTAATATATGAAGCAGACTAAATTAGTGTCCTCTTTTCAGTACAACTCCGGTGGCACCAATGCTCCTGATAAGAGCTACGACGCTCTTCGTTCAGCTAATCGTTCTTCCGTGGATGGTGCTGGAAGCTATGATTATGATTCTACCCGTGCAACCAGTCAGAATGATGAAATACAGATAAGCAGTGAATGGGGTACAACTGAATCATCTTCTCCTCCTAGCTACGCACATAAGAAGCTCGGGCAGACCAATAACTTTGATTATGAAGATGCGCCCTTTGTCATGTCTGGGACTCCCCTTGGCGGAACCAAGAATAAATATGGAGATGACCTTTCCAAGAATAAGTTCGAGTAGATTAGTAGAATGTCCAATGTATCTGTCGTTAGTTCATGTAATGTAAATGATTTTCTCTCGATAAAATTTTTGGAGTACAAATTTATGGTTGGTCACGGTATTTTTGGTGAACATACATTTTGTGGTGAACATACATTTTCCTTCATCTCTCGCTAAATGTTTTTAACACTCTAACTCTATGATCCCTTTGATGGGATGGACTCAGAATTTCACGCTAAACACGATGGTGTTTTCGGTTTTGGCTTAGGCATTTCCAAAGGTTAATCATTTTTTCTGTAGCTAATTTACTTTTTTCTGTAGCAAAAATGTTTTTTGTAGCTAATTTACTTTTTTTTGTGGCAAATTTATTTTGTAGCAAATTTATTGTAGTTAAATTACGCGCTGTTGTTATATTACTATAGATTTTGGATAACAAAATCAGCTACTGAAGCTAAGCAAACATACTATTTCTCACGTAATATTATTAGTTTCCAACAGACAGCCATAAACATCCCAAAACAATAACATCACCAACGTTTGAACAATATTTATCCTTGGCCTACATCTCTTCTTCTCTTTCTCTTATTTTTTGCGGTGGATTAATATGAATTGAAAGACCGCTTTTTCATGCGTTTCACTTTAGCAAAAATTCGATGGAAGAAATTAATAGCTTGGAGAATTCGACAGTCAGTCTTGCGTCGCCAACATCATCGATCGGGGTCCGTACCGTTTCCCCGAAAAGGACGTTCCCCCGAAAGGACGTTTCCCCGAAAAGGCCGTTTCCCCGAAAGGCCATTTCCCCGAAAGGTCGTTTCCCGAAAAGGCCGTTTCCCGAAAGGACGTTTCCCGAAAGGACGTTTCCCGAAAAGAAACAAATTTCATATTCAGGTAGATTTTTGGATGACGGAGCATAAATTTAAATTGAAACTTTTTTATTGGAGGATAGAACATAAACAAACTAACGATGAACAGTTAACGAGGAACAAAAATTAAAGAAACAGCAGTAAACGAATAACAGTTATTTCAGCATATTAATCTTCCATCACATAGTTGTTGGCAATCCCTTTGAGGTATTCTTCGGTGTTTCTGATGGCATAGGACTGAACGATTCTCAAAATGCGAGCGTCAGCTTCTTTGTAGACGGTGCGCTTTCCTTTTGCTTACTTGCCTAATTATAATAACTAATTGCTTACTTGCCTAGAAAAACATGGTCAGCCCCATTTCAGCCTCGCTCCTCGAAGGTATATTGATATCTTAGCAATAACTACTTGTTTATTTATCCTTACTGCTAAGATCCCGGCCTTTACGAAAACCTCAAACCGATCCTGAAGGCTATGATGTGGAGTAGCCGTGATGACATGATTCTGGCTTGCGCGCCTCCTGTGATCAATATAAATTATAAATATAAATAATAGTTCAATACTACAATACTACACAGCTCACAGCGTGTCAATTGATTGGCTGACACGCTGTGAGCTGACAACTAACAGTAAATTAAAATGACAGGCAAGAAAAACAATTGACAGCCACAAAAATAAAAAAATTTATTTAAAAAAGGCACCAATATGATTTTTTATTTTTTTTTCGGGGAAACGTCCTTTTGTTAAACATGTTGAACTGTTAAACATGTAAAAAAACTTTCCTTTTGCTTACTTGCCTAATTGCCACTGCAGAAAGAGTTGGTCCCTACCCTGCTGCACCGTTTTGAGACCATTGATGAAATTCCAGAGACCGGGATGGCACACGTTGAGTTCTGATTGGATTCGATGATTGGCAGCCTCTGCATAGTTGTTTGTGCGATGATCCGGTTGGATAACATCTATCGCCATTTCGGGATTAGGCTCGGCTTGCTCTGCATCTGCTTGCTGAGGATCGATAAGCGAGGCCAGCAGCTCTTGTTCCCCATCACTTTCTGAATAGTAGACATCATTCACTTCCGCCAGCACTTCTCGGATCATTGCAATAGCTTTTTGAACTGAAAATTCAAAATAGACAAAATCAAAACATTTGACACTGTTAAAGCCCATCAAAATGAGTGCGCAAAAAACATTCTACAAAGAAAAGGTAAAAGAGTTCAATACTACACAGCTCACAGCGTGTCAATTGATTACTGACACGCTGTGAGCTGACAACTAACAGTAAATTAAAATGACAGACAAGAAAAACAATTGACAGCCACAAAATTAAAAAATTTTATTTAAAAAAGGCACCAATATGATTTTTAATTTTTTTTTCGGGGAAACGTCCTTTTCGGGAAACGTTTTTTCGGAAACGGCCTTTTCGGAAATTTTCGGGAAACGACCTTCGGGAAACGAATCGGGGAAACGTCCTTTCGGGGAAACGTCCTTTCGGGGAAACTTTCGGGGAATCGGTCCATTTCGCAAAACCTAAAGCCTTTTTCGAAATACTTTGTCCTTTGTTTTGCCTTTGTTTTAAGTGAACTACCTTTTAGGAGCTCTTGTCTATGATCCCGGGATTCCATGTGCCAACGTGACGTGCTCTTGCAAGAATGGTTGATTGTCAGTGTAAATTTTGATCTCCGCCGATATTGCTACAACAAAGAAATGCGCAGGAGCTATCTTTGTCGCCGTTCATCGGAGTCTAAATCGCTGAGGGTGGCTTTAGACATGGTTGAAATGGGAGAACGTCACACTGGTCTGGCAATTGCAGAAATGTCCCTGTTTTTCGTAACAGTGCCACGTTTTCGCATGTCACTTTGTGAAAATGTGAAACTTTCAAAATGTGCCTAATTGATTTTTGCCTGGTTTCAATTTTGTTTGTCACATAAAAGGGAAGCTGAAGGTAATCTTCAAAATTTGAGGTTAAAACCATTGATTGATTTAAGAAAGCTGATTTTCAAAAAACGTGTCACTTTTTCACGAAAAAGTGGCACTTTTTCGCCTGTTTGTCTGAAATCGAAAAACCATGGCACGCTTTTTTCGTTGTGCTTTTTTTCCAGATCATGGCATTTTTACGTATCGTCCATAAAAAAAGAAGTTTGCAAGTGCTTACAGAACACTTCCTCATGTCGCTTGTAGACATGCACTAAAATAATAATAAGTTTAGCAAATTTTCACTTCAATTTTGAACATAAGCACGGGAGAGTAGGAAGGTACGACGTGACTAAGCAAGTTAAACGAAAACGTCTACCCAGAAAAAACGGCTACCCCAGAACCTTTGGGGTACTCGCCGGAACCCCAAGGGTCCCAGCCATTTTTGTCGCGCGTCAATTCTTGTCCAAAAAGATCTTGGCCCTATTCCTAAAGGGGGGAGGGGGAGGGGGGCTTCGCCTTGGTCCCAATGTTGTTTATATTTTAGGCTACAGTTTTAGGCAAGGGTAGGCAGCATATGTTAGGACTGACTCAACTGTGAGTCTGAAATATGTTTGAGTCCGTCGTAACACACACTGGCCTACCCTTGCCTAAAGTAAATGGGTTCTCTCTTTTTGATTGGGTTCTCCTCCGAATACGGGTTCTTTTGAGCCGGGATCAGGTATTTTTCCTCTGAACCGTTATTCCTCTTTATTTTATTTTCTGTTTTCTTATTACTTTACGTATTTCCCGCGGGATTTAACTTCAATTTTTTTGTGCTGGGCAAGTACACTGCTGCCTCTTACGCAAACACTGGTCTGGTGCGTGATGTCTCCCCGCCTCACCCAACCGAATCTATCGATGCTCGAACCGCGAGTCTTATACTTTCGTCTCTCGATGCTTACTTTACCGTAAGTCTCATACGTACCTGCGCGTCGTACCTCGCTAAGGCAAACCCGCCACCTTAAATAAAGGCTTAAATAAAGGATGGTACGCAGATTTATAGTTGGCCCCCGATTTTACTCTACAAAACGAAGAAATGTTGGAAAAAAACAGAGCTAGGTCATCTTTAAATCTGAATCTTAAAAAATTATTATCCCTACCTTGAATACGCACAGTCTCAGTGGAGAATTCCATCCTGACCCGTCGATCATTGTGTAGCGCAACATCTGTTACGTCCACCACAATGTATTCTGAACAAAAGGAGGTTGGACAAATAAGCAAGTGATCGTCAGCACTAACCTTGGATATCCTCAGGTAACTCAAAAAATCTGATACCCAAATACAGCTGACGCTCCTTGTCTGTCTTTTGCATTCCTTCATAAATAAGAACTACGGAATTGTCCTCAAAGAAGTGCTTGTTGTGGGTTTTATCCGACCTCCTGACCATGTTTCCATCCAGCAGCAACAGCGGCTAAAATAAAATATAGAATTATTGTCTTGAAGCAAGAAAAATGAAGTTTACCTACTTCTGAACCAAACACTGACCCAATACCAGCAGACAAGACAGAAATGGAGTAGCTGATATTGCATTGCCTGGCTCCACAGAAGTCATCCACTGGCTGCACTTTTAGATATACGTCAAAGTAAGATTGATTCGCCTAAATATAATTTTTATAAGTTTGAAAATCGCAGTTTGATATATTTTTTTGGTTAATATTTGAATAAATGTTTTCGGCGTTTTTTAGGTCAATTTATACTACAGTCAACGTACACACCGTCAAGTTATTTTCCGCCTAGTATCCGACACTTTTTTATCCCGATTTTTTGGGCATCTTTTACTGAAAGTGATTCGTAAGTCTGGTCACAAAAATTGTAAGGATTATGATTTTACGGTAATTTTTTTAAAATCTTGCAGTTTTGCCATTATCGATATACGGACACCTTATCAAAACTGCAAGATTAAAAAAAAAGACCGGTAAAATCAGAATACTTTCAATTCTTGTGACTAAACTCACCAATCACTTATGGCAAAAAAAACACTAAAAACCAGGGCTAAAAAAGTGTCGGACTTTAGAAGGGACGAACTTGAGGGAGTGTCTGTTTTTCGAGGTTCGACTGTGCTAAAAATCGTTGCTGGAACGCACCATTATAAAGTTCAAAGTTAAAGTTATTGTTCAAATTGGTGCATACAGGGGGGCTTCGACATTTTTCGGCGGTCATTTTTGGTTGTACTTTTTTTCTGCGTTGAGAAAAAAATTCTGTTAGTACTGTTTTGTATCTAAGATTCAGGGCTTCAAAATGAGCTATTGGCAATTAACATCTGACAGAACTTTGATTAATGTTTACAACTTGAAAAAAATTGTGTGAATAAAACATGAATTAAGTAAAAATTTTCAAAAAAACCCATGATTCACGCATCGTAGGGGAATGGTAACTTCAAGAGGTTATATCTCCGAATTTAATTTATGACACGAGGTCGGCACACTTTCACACGTAAGCTGCGGAGAAGCTGCCAGAGCACGACAATCAATATTAAACGGGGGTATCATGGTTTTTTTAGTCAAAATTTAATAATTTAAACTGGCGCGAAAACATTTTAAAGGGGATTAAGGGTTGTATTGGGGAAGGAAAGGAATAAAATGGGCCACTTTTATGGCAAAACGTTAAAAAAGTAAATTTTGGACTATTTTTGCTGTCTTATCATGTTTTTTCAACATGGGCCGTTTCAAAACGAGACTCTATATGCATTTTATGATATAGAGTATTTCTCGTAATCATGTCTAAGGTAAGTGAGTAAGTCTCTAACTCTCAAGCCCCCTGCGCCCAAAAATCCGTACAGAGGTTCAATGATTACGAAAATTTTTAAATTGGGGGGCACCCTCGTAATAGCGTTGGAATGCCTTTTTAAGACCTCGCCCAAGATGATAGCGGTAGAGCATGAATGAAAAATTTAAATGTTAAATAGGAAAATATCCAGATTTTTACACTTAATCTTCTACCCATAAAGTCTCTAGAGTCTACTATTTTTATGACCACCTTTCCACAACTCTATTTTATAATTTTCTCTAAATCTCAGTTTACTCACGTGTTTAGCGTCTAACTTTAAGTTCAATCTGCGCATTAGTGCGCAGGAGCAATGGTTTGACAACATTAAAATACATTTTGTTAAGTGATCCGTTAAAAAATATTAAAAAAAAACACGGCACATATGCCAAAACATTTATGCTTTTAATTTTGATTCCAAAAACAAACTAACCTCAGTAGCGAGGAATAGAAGCAAAAAGGTGAGTACAGACACGCATCTTCTTGCACCTGTCATCAAACTAGCAGCCATATTGAATGATTCTACGGGTAGCACCAGCTAATATACAAGGAGTAGTAGTAGAAGTTGTTATATAGGCGATTGGCTGCACAAATTTGTTCCGAGATCTATAAAACAACACAACTAACTGACAGAAAGAAATTTTTTATTTTCAACAGGGGTGGTGTAGCAGGTTTAAGTAGGGTGAAGGAGCGAAACAAACTCCTCTCCTTCGTACTTAGCGGCAGACAAACAAACAGAAGGATATGACCAATGGTCAGCTACCTACAAAAATGTGATTGAAGGGGCATGCCCATACGCGACACCGTAAATAAAGGCGCGGACCAATAATTTTTTAACTTTTTATATTTTAATCGTTATGACCAAATATGAAATCGATGACTTTCTACTACTGAAAAAAGGTCTAAAAAACTGTCTAAAAAAACTAGCTAAGCCAGAGCAATGATAACGAAAGAATCGAAATCCAACCTTGATGGTTGGTCTCTTCTTCCGCTCAACGCTTCCTCGCCCTTTGAACTTGAAGTACCAATCCCAGATAGCTTCTCGGTGTGAGACCTTGGTATGTCTTCCGAGTTCTCTCCGGTACAGAATGCCGAACGATGTCACACTTTTTCCCTCTTCGATGAAACATTCGACGCACTTTAAAAAAAGAAAAATCAACTTTTTAATCAAACACGTTTTGAACGATGATAACAGCAACAAAAATGAACAAGTTTGGTGTCATTTGCTTTCCCATCCATTCCTCTTTCGAATAAAAAAAAGATCTTGTCTTAAGAGAGGAAAACAAAAAAGTTATGACGAAAACCAATACGCTGGTTCATGATGGGCCACCCTGTACTTCTTAATTTTCGGCTTAAAATTTTTTGAAAGTATGCAATAAACAATACCTTGCCAAAAACTAGAGCTGCAGAGCTATTTGACAGTGTTTTTACTTTGAAAAGAAGTTACAAAATTTAAGATAATTAGGCAAAACTAGAATTTGTTCAAAAAAAGTATACTTGCGCCTAATGTGTCAAAATTTTTTGTAACTAATTTATTTGGTGAGGGAGGAGTTGGCCAATTTTTTGCCAAACTTTTGTTTGAACCAACACTTTCTTTCAGCCAAAAAACATTCAACCAGCCTTGGCGTTCCGCAGTCGGACTTTGGCCAATCTTTTATTTCAGACAGTCGAGTTTTGGCCGGTATTATACTTGAGTCAGTCGAGTTTCGACCAATTTAATGATTATGCCAATTATTTTTGAGCTGCAAGTACAAACAACACCTTTATCTGCTGCCAAACCAGAAACGCTATGGTAATGCGTTTGCTTCCGCTGCTGACGAGTTGGAATCTCTTGTTCAAGAAATTATTGATGATGACAGTGAACCTACTATCAAAAGGCAAAAGATTGAGAAAGGTTCCCATACAGAATATCTACTTCGTCATTTTTAGTTAAATCATGTAAATTAGGTTTATCCTGAAGTTATATAAAGGATGACAAATGCTCTCTGGTGACAGACCAATTTGTTTGCGGGCAAACATGTGCAGACAAAGAGTTAGTTATTTTAGACGGAAACACAAAGAGACACACCATAGGATCCTTGGGGGAAGCAGCTTTAATTAAAAATTTCTTTCCCATTGAAATGAAAAGTCGAAATCTCTTCGATACTTTTCTCTTTCCGTAGCAACATCTTCTATGTCAATCAGTATTGTCAAAAATTTCTAGACACAGGTTTTACTTTTTAAATTATGAGTTGGAAAATTAACAGAGATTTGGAAGCTTCAAAAATCCATCTAGATATTTGCTAAGCAAAGAGATTAGTAAAGAATATAGCGCACTAATGGAAAACATTTATCAGTCAGTCATTGAGGCTGGAATAACCCTCACAATAACAGTAGACGTAGTCACTAAAAAGGAATGGTGCATAGTTATTTAGGAGTTGTTGGACACTACTACGATACTTCGAAACAAAGGCTCATGGTGGTTGGTATGGATATAGCACAATTAAAAAACAGGCACAGTGGCGAATACATTTTGAAAGTTCTGGGAAAATCTCTTGGTGAAGCGGAAATTCAATTGGTCAAATTTTCCGCGTGGTTCACAATAGTGTATCCAACATAAAGTCAGCATTTCCGTAAACCTAATATAAAAAACAAAAATTTTAGGCAAACTTATATATTAATTCAAGAAATCCATTTTCTAATGAAGAAGCTCCAGAACTAGAAGTTTTCGAACAGGAAGAGACTGGAGAGGAAGAAGAACAGGAGGAAGAAGCAACTGAAGAAAATGAACCAGGGACAGTTGAGTGGATAGACATTAACTATGAAAAATTTGATGAGCACCAAGTAGAACATCCTGAGTTACCATTTCACAATCGAGCGTCATGCAACATGTACTGCGCATAAATTGCAGCTTGTACTTATGGATGTTTTTGAAAAAGGAGAGGAAATGATCATTTTGAAAAAGGTTAAAAAGTTGAAAAAGTTTCTCAGGCAAGTTTTACTCCTAACATTTAGAGAATGTTAAAAAGTCTGTACGAATTCTCTCACTTGCATGCATCCACAAGTCAGCTAGTGAGACAGGCAAAGAAAAGTTATTATTTCCGGCAAGCACAAGATGGTCGTCTCTACAAATTCAAAAACTCAAGACCATTATAAGTGGTTCCCCAAGTCAATAAAATTTGTGACGAAAATAAATGGCCAAAAATATTATTTTCTGATGAATTGCTCATGAATAGGGCCCGTTTGTATGCACTAAAAACCAGAAATATGCGCATCAAATATGCACTAAAAACGCAATTTATGCAAATAAAATATGCACTGAAAATAGAAAATATGTATGGTAAATGAAAAATCAAACAAATAACATTTTTATTCAAAATTCATAACAATTACACACGATGTACTTTTCAAGATTTTCTGGAGTAAATGCAGTTCTGTTAGACGCCAAAATTGTTTTGTAAACACTAAAGCTTCTTTCAACATAGCATGGCTGTATTGGAGCTAATTTGTAGGCGGTAATTACACCCGTTGTTTACGGCTGCTCCTATTCAACCTGGCACGTTTTCCAAAGACTCTGCAAATCAGCAAAAGCAATTGATCTTTAGATATGATTTCTCCTAAAAAAGTTTTTGAGAATTTATTAACATATTAGATAGAAATGCTTACTTAGTCCGTCATTCACAAAACGAGCAATTGTAGAGTTATGACTTTCTCCAGAAACTTTGATGCGATAAGATGAGGCTTGCGAATTTCTTCATTCATTGTTCCAACAAGAAGATTAGTAGCATGGCGTCTTTGGCAATCAGTAGTTTCGTCGACAGAGGCCCAGACGTACTCGTGTTTCACTTTCTCTTTTATCGAATCCTATCTTAAATATAGGAACAATTGAAATAATTTGTAATTAAAATCAACCTGTTTAAAAAGAGGCAAGTAGCTTTTTCTCAACGTCGATACATCCGGCATATTTCTTTTGCAATTCCTCTCCATAAAAGCTTTCAATATCGGATGATTAATCTTTTCAAACGGAATGTGGACACAAGTGCAAAGCATAGATCGGCTGTAAACGAATCAGGTGCATCGATTTTCAGAAATTGTTGCTTTGCGGCTTGTTGAAGAAAACGATCGACATTTCTTGCATGCTTCTCTCCTTTGTTGTGTTGCTCGAGCTGGAACAATCGTGAACATTCGACCTAAAACATGTCTCCTAGAATATGTGTAAAAAGCAAAATAAGTTCAACAGCGATACCTGTTTTTGACAAGCTTGGCAGTAAATTACTTTTCCATCGATCGAGTATACCTTTTCACCATTCGTGAACTTTGAAATCTACTGACGAAGACTAGCTGCATGAGACGACTTTGACTTCGGCATATTGGTATCTAAACATACAATGTACGAATGTAACAAAAATCAAAGATATGCATGATAAATGGAAAATATGCAGCTAATTTGTTAAAATGTTGAAATACAGCATGTCTAAGGAAATTTCCCGAGTTAAAAATGGTCATATTTTTTTTATTTTGTCGTTATTTTGAATTTCGTGGTTGTTTTTATTGTTTCAAAAATCAAAAATATCCACGATAAAGAGAAAATATGCGGCTTATTTGTTAAAGTGTTGAAATATGCAACAATTATGCACGAAAACCCCAAAATATGCACGATTTTTGAAATTTGGCAAAATATGCAAAAAATATGCACTTATAAAATTAAAAGGACATTAGTTCCGATCATAAAGAGCACTGTTTCTGTGCATAACAATGCATTCTGAGTTTGCAGAAAAATATGCAATTTCATAAAAATCCTGGCCCTAATCATCATACATGAATCGACTTTTCAGAATTCAAAATAAACAAAAAAAGCACATCACCTCATTAAAAATGGCTAGAGGCGAAAATAGAATTTGCTACAAAAAAAGAGTGAATTTGCCAAAAAACATTAAATTTACCACAAAAAAATAAATTTGCCACAGAAAAAAATAAATTTGCTAAAAAGAATTTGCCACAGAAAAAAATGCCATAAAAAATATACTTGTTACAGAAAAAATGATTAATCTTGTTTGAATTTGCAGTGTCTCAATTTCCTACTTGCCGTTTAAAAATCTAACAAGCGTAGCATAAAAATACAATCAAAAAAAGTGATTGCCAATTGGCTTCAAAAGGCTAGGACGAAACAAAGGGAAGGGAATGAGACATTACTGGTCCACCTAGTCACACTACTGCTCCACTGAGCAATAAAGAGGTTTTTTATACTGCTATTACTACCACCGAATGTCTGAAGAAAAAGAAAGGAGACAAAAAGGTCTGATTAAAAAGGAAAATAAAAAAGAGACCAATTCAAATAATGATCTACCAGCACAAAACCATTGCAGATTAGACAGACCTGTCACTTTTTGATGCCAAATGATTGGCAACACTGTTCTACAGGGTCCAGCAAAAAATTCGACCGATTTCAAAAGGTCATATTTTCGACAAACCGCTTTTTGAATTTGTTTTTTCCAATTCGGCAATTTCATTTACATATTGTCAAAAATACAGGGCTCGAACATTCAATCCCCAATGTGGTGGAGCTCATGTGGATATCGATTATTTCGTCGATGAATTAAACTAGGCATAACTTCGCTCATTTTTGAGATAAAGAGCCACTCTTTTTTTTAAACGAAATGGTAAATCGAGGGCTTTCAAACAAGTATATAGTTGTATTAAAAAGGTTGCAATCACAACGAGTTATGAAGAAAACAAAAGGTAAAAAAAGTTGTGTCACCCTGTACGATTTTTGCGGAGGTCCAGCTGGATACAAGTTCCAAACCATAGGTGGCCTAAGCAAAAATCGTAATTTTGACATTACAGGGTGGCCCAGTTTTTTCATCTACATTTATTTGGTGATTTTTTCTTAATGGAAAACAGTTCTACCTTGCTTAAGACGATGGTCTTAGTACACTAGTGAAGATTAAAAGTTGGTTATCTGTCGCCAAATTTTCTAGTTGTACTCAAGTTGTCCAGCTGGACGTCCACCTGTAGGAGGGAGGACTAGCTCAGTTTCTCAAGGTGTGAAAATTTCAAACCAGGTTTTGTTCTTTACAAACCCTTCTAAGTACCAATTTGTAATAGAAATAGCATGATGTACGCTCATTAAGAAAAAATTGGGTCGGCCATCTCGGAGTGGGTACATACCCAGGTATTAATCGAGTATTGAGATTCTGAATGGCCAAAACATCATTTTGGTCTTAACAAACGGTTTTCAGCACACGATTTTGTGTTGAATACTATAGTTTGGTCAGCCCTTGCAGGGGATAGTAATTTTGTAGACCAATTGATCGTGGATGAATTGACCGTACACCGGTAGGGAGGTATTTTAATGTAAGAATGGAAAATAAATATGGAGTGGAGTGCACTTTCCTCATTAGTGGTCCTCCACTTCTTAGTATATAGTGGTGTACGGCCAGTTAGAGATGGCCTTTATCGGGATATATTATTTCAATGGTTGACTGTATTAATTTTTTATTGCTCGCTTCGTTCAGTGCGCAAAGTATTGTTTTTAGAAACACTTAAATACCTAACAATTATTTTCGTAACAAATCGTGTTAAGATCAATTGTTTCTCATTCGAATTTAATGTCAAATGACTTTTTGTCCATTTCAATTATTTCTCAAATAATTTTTGTTCATTTCTTGGTGTGCCAGAAACTCATGCTGCGTGGTGGCTAATTCTTTTTTTGCGGGGGAGGGCAGGGAATGAGGTATAAGGAAAATTTGGTCCGAGAGCGGGGGAGGAGACGCAGGGGAGGTAGGTCGGACAATCCTACTAGAGATTACAGTATTAACCTGTAAGTAGAATGATAAAAAGATTTACCTGAACCAACATGCCTTAGTGTCGACGTGCCCAGTGACTCATTCGATCACTGTGAATCATCGACTAGCTAGGGCTGTCTTTTTTCCAGCGTGACTGTGCGTGAGTCTTCTTCAGAGTATACAAAGTGGCCACAGAGAGCCCAAATCATTCTTTTTGTTCTTTTTGTCTGTTTGCTTGTAAATTGTTTCTGTTTTTCTCTAATAAATATTCTGTGGATTCTTAGTTGACTTGACTCCACACAGACCTCGACTTGACTTCATAAAAGTTAACTGTCAGAACTCACACGACAGTTAAGCGAACTCATCTCAGGTCTTAACCTGATCGACCTCCCCAACTACTTGGGCAACTTGACCTCGATTTCAACTTCGACGTCAACTTTACTTGGAGAGCTAAAAAAGCTCAGGTCCAACATATTCCAGCTCTAAGTCTAGTACAACTCTGTTCTCCACAAGTGGTGCCTCGCATTCTGAATAAACCTTCAGGACCAACATGTCAGGGCCAAGCTCCTGCAAAAGCTCGGTTGATATGCTATACTGCCGAGGTTAATCGCAACGATGATGATGAGCAGCTGGTGCAAGCTGAAAGGAGATCGCTCAGATCTCGGCTCATAAACATCATTAATCAACAAACAAAATGCAAAGTGGGCTGAACACGTCGCAGATCAACCAACTCCTGCTGAGCGAGATGCAGCAAATCAAGAATATCTTGCACAAACAGAACAAGAAGACTCCTCGATTGCAGCCTTAGATCGAGATCGTGTAGCACTAAATAGTCTGGAAGCAGAGATTGGGGATGAACTCTCCACTGCAACAGGTGCTACTACTCCACCTAATTAGGATCTTATCCCACCAAACAAAGAAGATCGGCATTTCTTTAGTGATGATCTGTCTAATCTAAACTCGCATCCACACAAACGTCAAGTGCAGGCTCCAACTACACA
>JAMRYI010000920.1:0-59850 GCA_029231635.1 Ditylenchus weischeri | reverse complement strand
AGGTGCTGCCCTTCCTGATGAGTTCTTGTGTGGAGAACACCCTCAACCTGCAACAATTCGAGCAGTTCATGGTACTCCTGCATTTACTAATGAAAAAAGTGGAGACCGAGCAAAGGAAAAGGCTGCAACAACTGAGTGCTAGTCAGGAGGAGTCCAGGTTGGCAATTTATTTCCATACAGTCAAGCTTCGATATAATGCCACCCTTCAGGCCTAGTGGGCCACTATGTCGAGGTTTGACTGTATTTATGCTCTAGATTATTTATGGATTTTTTTCAACAAACTACTGTATTATCTAGGGTCGCTGAATAATTAACTACAGGGTTGGGCAAATTTGTTGCACTTTTCGTTTTGCTCATAACTTTTCAAATTTATTGTGTCTCGACGAGATCTTTTTTTTATTCGATAGAGGACACTCCGGGAAATCGAATGACACCAAACATGCACATTAACATTCATTGAAACATCAACAAAAACAACAGACAAAATCAACAACAAATTTTCATTCAATGTTGCCATATTCTTGTTCGACACTTCTGCCTTGGACTTCAATGCATCGTAGCAGGCGGCGACCATAGCTGTTCATTGCTCTTTGGACCATGTCAGGAGGCAGTTCTTGAAGGCTCGAACAATCCTTTGCTTCAGTTCTTCGAGATCGGCAGGCTCAGATCGGTACACTTGGTCCTTGATCCATCCAAAGAACTTGACCCACCAGTCGTAGATTTGTCGATTGCTTGGAGTCCTTGCATGTCTTCCGTACTTCTTTCGATACACGATTTGAACTCTTTTCGGCGACCCATGCATCCCATACCAGATAATTGTCCAGGCTTTTTGCTCGATCGAATATTCCATTCGTAGCTAAAATCAAAGAAATGTTTAACAAGTCAGCAAAACATGAAAACACGAATGGAAAATAATGATATTGGTGTCATTCAATTTCCCGGAGTGTCCTCTATCGAATAAAAACAAGATCTCGTCGAGACACAATAAATTTGAAAAGTTATGAGCAAAACAAAAAGTGCAACAAATTTGCCCAACCCTGTATTTTTTGGAAAACTTTCCAGAAAGTTTTTCATAAAATTTACAAATTCGTTTGTAATTTCAGTCTTTTGGCTGGAAAGTTTTGCAAAACTCACCTGAAAACTTTACAAATTCTTTTCTGTCCGGACAATTAAGCAACCCTGGTATTTTCTCTATTAGAAGCCCACTCTTAATTGGTATAATTGGTCGGGGACCAATCGGCGGGGATCAATCTGCGGGGATCAATCTGGACCCAGAAAATACGGTAACCAGGGAGCCTCTACACTCCTAGTCAATTTGCCTTGGTCCCCCAAGCTAATTTTTGTGGAAAATATTTTTATTTTTAAAATTGCTTTTTTTTAAATAAAAGTTCAAAAATTACAAAAAAACAGCTTGGGGAGCAAGGAAAACTTCAATAGGGGTGGGGGTTGGTGTGTTCAGAAATTGTTCTACGTTTTTGTAATTTTTTTGTAAAATTACTCTTTTTCAGTAGAAAAGTTTTGTTTTGCCTTGTTTTTAATTTTCTGGCCTTTTAGGAAAGACTTTAACTCCAAAAGCACAAAAATTAAAAAAAGCTCGAATTCGAAAAATGTCCCGAAAAGGGAGCAGATAAATAAAGAAGTACCGAAAAACCTGATTTCATTTTTCGCTATAGCTACTTTAACGGATATTTTCAGAAACATGAACAACTTCAATTTTGGCGGTGGTGAACAGGGAACGCTCGATTTTGCTGCTTCACTCACCAACAATAAAACTGCTGCTCCAATTGATCCGGATCTCAAAGACTTCGCTGGTTTGTGTGGTCCAATTGCTACGATGGTCGACATGAATGCTTTGCAAAAACAGGTGATTTTCAGGAAGAAATTAGTTTGACGGTACTTATAGTACCATCCAAGCCCCCCCCCTCCCCTGAGGGACCTGATTTTGGGTCACTTTTCAAAAAATCCGAGTATGGGGGGAACTATAAAAGTGCCAGTTTGACGTTCTAGGGCTAATGAAGTCTTGCAATATATTTTTGAACATATTGCAGGGCAGCCTCACTCTGGAAGACAAGAAGAGGTTAGCAGCTGAACAGGACGGCAGTCTAATTGGCATTAGGCCCAAAGCTCCAACTCAATCGGAGGCCATCACCAGCAGTGCTAATCAGTCAATGAAGGATATGTGGGCATCATCACCTTTTTCGCCACCCATTGTTCAGTCCAGTGCTATGGCAACCACTGGAGGTAGCTTTCTATATTTTTAAGATTTTCGGATGCTAGAAAATTTGTGAGCCGTGTGCCCGAGTTTAGGGTAGGGTAGAACTAGAAAATTCAGATCGCATATAAAAATTTTGGGTAAGTCTCAAAAATTTTGGGTAAGTCTCAAAAATTTTCGTCGGGCATCAACATCTTTGGTAAGACTCAAAATTTAGGGCTGAATATACGAATTTGTGCTGAAATTGAAAATTACAAGTCTGCTACCCGCATTTTGAATAATGCTCGAAAATTCACGATAACCAGTCATCGATGCTTTTTTCAACGTTCTGCTCACTAGAACTAGGCAAAAAGATCTCCTAATTGTATTCAGATGCTCCCAAAAGACTTACAACGACTGACATTGAACATAGTTTTGTTAACTGGGGACTGTCGCACAAAGAAACTCTGGTATGCATATGTATTTATGCATCCAGAGTCACTTTGAGTGATTTGTGTCTAAGGTATTTGGGTGTGCGCATCTCAACCCCAAACCCCCTCCATGCATCCAGAGTCGCTGAGTGATTAGTGTCTAAGGTATGTGGGTGTGCGCATCTCAACCCCAAGCCTCCATGCATCCAGAGTCGCTTTCGAGTGATTAGTGTCTAAGGTATGTGGGTGTGCGCATCTCAACCCCAAACCCCTCCATGCATCCAGAGTCGCTTTCGAGTGATTAGTGTCTAGGTATGTGGGTGTGCGCATCTCAACCCCAAGCCCTCCATGCATCCAGAGTCACTTTCGAGTGATTAGTGTCTAAGGTATGTGGGTGTGCGCATCTCAACCCCAAGCCCTCCATGCATCCAGAGTCACTTTCGAGTGATTAGTGTCTAAGGTATGTGGGTGTGCGCATCTCAACCCCAAGCCCTCCATGCATCCAGAGTCACTTTCGAGTGATTAGTGTCTAAGGTATGTGGGTGTGCGCATCTCAACCCCAAGCCCCTCCATGCATCCAGAGTCACTTTCGAGTGATTAGTGTCTAAGGTATGTGGGTGTGCGCATCTCAACCCCAAGCCCCCTCCATGCATCCAGAGTCACTTTGGAGTGATTTGTGTCTAAGGTATGTGAGTGTGCGCATCTCAACCCAAGCCCTCTATGCATCCAGAGTCACTTTCGAGTGATTAGTGTCTAAGGCATGTGGGTGTGCGCTTTCAACCCAAGCCCCTCTATGCATCCAGAGTCACTTTGAGTGATTAGTGTCTAAGGTATGTGGGTGTGCGCTTTTCAACTCCAAGCCCCCAAGCCCCCTGCGCCCCCAAAAGGCTTGATGGGTTAGAGATGCGCACACTCACTTACCTTAGACATGATTCCGAGCAAGACTCATGATCAAAAATGACCAGCTCCAGTGATCAAGACGCGAAAAAAGCATTGGGAACTGGTCTCTAAAAAACCATAGGGAACTGGCCTGTCATCGAAACGTTCCAGTAAAGCACCCGAAACTCGAAAATTTAAAGGACCATGCTCGCGGTGGTCTGTTGGTCCCCCGCCAATTCAAAAATTTTTTCTTTATTGTTGGATTTTCGTACGGATTTCTTAACTTGGTTTCTAACAAAACAAGGCCTACAATTTAATTTCAGGTGTAGTTTTGTTAGAAACCAAGTTAAAAATCCGAACAGAAGATCAATGATTAGGATTTTTTTTTGAATTGGCGGGGGACCACCAGACTACCGCAAGCATGGTCCTTTAAAGGTTTCAAGTCGAATTACTCAAATCTGCGTAGCCTGCTTGACAACCCTAAAATTTTTGCTTAACCAATTCTCAGTCAATTGCCATTTCAGCAGCAAGCAGCTCCACCTCTAATTTCGACTTTACAATGGCCAACCACAAGAAAAACGACTCCTTTGTTGCCACTGCGGATCTTTTTTCCCAATCATCCAGCAAAATAAACTCCGTTCCAAAGTCCTCCTTTGATTTTGCCAACTTTCTACAACCGCCCACTGCTGCCAGCAATCCTGTCCAACGAGCTGTCCATAAACCAAGCAGTGTAATGGACTTGGACTCACTCTTTGGTGATTCTCCTGCCTTACTCCAGAAACCATCTTCCTCCAGCAATCCTATTCAAGCCAACAATACGGGAAGCAGTGCAGGTGGTCTGGACTTGTCGCAATTCGATAAGCTAATCAGTTTTCCGTCCACTCAGAAAAATGTAGCAACTCCAGCAGGAAATACCAACGGCTTCAAGGATCCATTTGATGGACTTTTGAATTGATGAAGAGTCGGGAAAACAAGCTCAGACATTTGAAAAATATTGTAAAATGCAAGAAACTGATACAGTTAACTCTTGTTTATCCGACAACCCCTGCAGTTCGTTCCCGCATAGGCATATCCGGGTGGGGGTCGGGGGGTGGGGAGCTGGGATTGCGTTGCTAGCGGACCCCGCCAACTTTGTACATATTCAAATTCATTCTTGTATTTTGCGTAGTCGTGTCTGTGTTGTATTTTTCAACTCTCTCTTTAAAGGGGGATACCAGAGCGTTACACTGAGAAATGGCGGGGACCAGAAGTTTTTTCTTTCTCGATAAATTTTTACAGGCGTTCTCATCTAAATTTTTTAAGTTTTCAGCCTCTTTTAAAGTAATATAAGTTCATCAATATTATATTTGAGGCGAAACGAGTGGAAAATGAAACGATTCAAAAAAATTTGGTGGTCCCCGCTTTAACTTTTTCCTCCGTTTCATATTTATAACGTTCTTTCTTCTTCTTGCCATAACGCGTTGGATTTTGCAGACAATTTTGGACAAGACGATATCATCTTTGAAGCTCCCTAGCAATTGCACAAACTCCCTTTCCTGCACTTTAATACGCCACGATCTGCCCTTTCTCGAACTCCGAAAGCTTTGTTCCTCGAGGCATTTTCTAAAAAAACCAAATAAGCAATGCGAGAAACAAAAACAGCAATGAAGCAGCAGAAAAATGCTCAACGTCGTAAATGGCGTTATAAATATGAAACGGTCATTTTTTTGGGTTTTACAGCAAAAAAATTTCCCGCGGTTTCTAAATTCATTCTTTATTGTCGTAAACGTGTTTTTTTGACAGATGCATTTTAAAATGGCGCCACTTCATCAAAAAATCACTGTTGGTAGCTTCAAACCCCAAAATTATGGGTGGTGTTATAAATATAAAACGGAGTGTATTATATGCTGTGAGTATGGTTCTGAAAGAGAGACAAAAGTTGCCGAAGAGGAGTTCCTGAATTTACTGCCTTGCTGGATATCGCTAAAAATAGTGCCGACAAAGTTGAGAAGTTAATGCGATGTGTTCAGGAAGTGGAGACTGGGCGTGGATTCATTCAGCAGGTTCCTTCAAATGGTGACTTTTTTAATCTACATTCTGTTTTCTTTATTTTCAATAGTTCAGTTTCTGCGAGAGGAGTCAGCCCAGAAAGGTTACAGAGGATTAGATCCAACAAACTGACTGGCCTTTATGAACAAGGTGTATTACAAATATTTCCTTATTGTATCCTTAACGTTTTACAGAAAATTGCTATGCAACAGAACGGTTATGATTGTGGGCTTTTCCTCTATTAATTCGCCAAAATCGCGTCCAGACTAAGCCAAGTGAACTGCGCTCAGAAAGATGTGAATTGATTTCGCAAGCAAATGGCCATGGAAGTGGCGGCTGTAGCGTTGAAGAAAAATTGAGAATTTTTTGACTGTTATGATACAGTGTAGTTTAGATTTTGAGTGTTATGTTGCCTGACTAATAAAGGATTTGCTCACAAATTTAGTAGTTTTCATGCTGTTGTTGGAGGTCGCGACGAAATTTGGTCTGAAACTTTTAATTTATAAGGTATTTTAATGTCAAGGAAAAGAATAGGAACAATATTTTGACCGATGTCTGCGCGAAAAAGCCATGACCCGTACCAGAAATACTCTGACACTTGTAAAATTTGTGGGAAAATTGTTTTATAAATTATGGATGCTGTCATTACTGTTGGAAAAGTTGGTCGAAGATAGTCGAACTGGCAGATTTAAGAAATTTCTAGGCACCCATAATGCACCCAGCGAATTTTTGTCTATCCATGAAAATAGAAAATCAGTGAAAATTACATTAAAGGATTCAAACAAGGCCGTCGGGAAGAAATCAGGAGAGTTAAAAAAATACAACACAGACACGAGTCGTGTCACACGACTACGCAAAATATTAGGTCGTCCAATAAGTTTTGAGATAAGCACGTGGATTCGTTTTAATTTTCAAAGTGCATCATTTCGCACATTTGACAATGATGTCTTTACGTAATATATAATATTGTAGCCTGTTCTCTGTTCTTTCAAATGTGATTGAACAATTCCTGTTATTAAAAATAGGATCAAAAATAGGAAAACAAAAAATGTGCATAAATTTACCAAACTTGAGAAATTATTTGTTTTTATTTTTGGTCCAATTTTTTTATAACAAAAGCCGGTTAATACGACATTCAAAAGAGGAGAGAACGGGCTACAAAATGGTATATGTAGAGACATCATTGTCAAATGTGCCAAATGATGCACTTTGAAAATTAAAGCGAATCCAAGTACTTTTTCTCAAAACTTATTGGACAACCTAATATAGGAATGAATTTGAATATGTACAAACTTGGCGTTCTGTCATTATGTTTGCCTTTTTCCACAAGCTTGCAGCATAGCATAATTGATTGCCCGTCTATAAAAAATTTCCATTATCATTGTGTGCCATTTCACTTGCTTGGCTGATTTGAATCTGTTGTTTTGGCTAGTTGATGACCATAAGACAACCACGTTGTGAATATTTATTTATTTATCGTAATGTTAGTGATTTCTTGTTAAACAATTTATTTACGATGAAATAAAAAATATTAAATTTTTTAAAGTTCGCTTAACAAGGCCTAACATAAAAACAAGGCTTTTCCCAAAAATTTTGAAGTAAAATGTTTGGGAAACGTTCCAATTTGTTTGGCTTCACAAGCATTCAGCTACTGGCTACCTTTTCTTTTCCTGCTCTTTTCTTCCCTTTTAATTTTCGAGACAAACTGACCACTTCGACAGCTAAGACAAAGGCCTATTCCACTAACTGCAAATTTGCAAAGTGACAAGTGCAAAGCGCAAAGTCGCAAAGTGATTTTCTGTTTCACTAAAATATTTTGCAAAGTGAAAAGCGCAAGTTGCAAATTTGTAAAATTTGCAAAGTGCAAACTTTTAGTGGGACAGAAACTCACTTTGCACCAGTGTTGTGCAGGCATGGCAACAGCCGTCCGACGTCCAGTCCGGCGAAAAATTTTTCCCCAACAACCGTCCGACGTCCAGTCCGGGTCATTTTCGTACGTCCGCGTCCAGTCCACGTCCGTTGTTCAAAAATTTTTCATGTCCATGCATACGTCCACCCCAAAATTTTTCACCAACAACCGTCCGACGTCCAGTCCGGACGTGAAGAATCGCGGACGACGGACGTAAACAGAAAACGTCCAGTCTATCTACTCATCTACACCGGTTTCAACAATAACTTTATTCACCCTGAGACAAACAAACGGTTATCGAATCAGCGACAGGTTGAAACCGATGAAACACTTGTTTTGACCAGCTTCGGAGCGGAGTTTGTCTTGCGATTGTTAGTGTGCCAAGCGACCTTCGAGAAGAGACGTTCAACAGCCGCCGAGGATGCAGGGATTGAAGCAGATCAAACGCCGCCGAGCCAGTTTAAACTAAATGGAGCTCAATTTAAGGAGTTTTACAAATTCTAAAAGTGGTACCTTCGCTTTGTTGTGGTGCCAGAAATCAAAGACGTACCAGAAGGAGCCGACTGCAGAGAGATAGGTTTTTGATTCCTGAGCAGGGTGCCTTAGGCAATTGATAAGTGGGGGAATCTAGCAAGAGGGATTTTGAATCTTGATTGGCAGAGTTAGATTGTGCTCTGCATAGATGAGTGAATTGTCATGTGCTCATGATACGTTCGAGTCAATCATGTCAAAAGAATAGCTGTCGTTCATGGCTGGTGCAAGACTTCTGAAATATCAAAATACAATTTGATCGAATATTTGATCAAAAACTAACCTACGCAATTCCTTAGTAGGCGAAGGGCTCTTCAAACCTCCTGATAGCGAGCGAAGGTTGTGGCACATGCAGGTGAAGTGGCGTTGGCATTGAATGTCAGGACGGTCAGCTTCCTCTTCCTCATGGTCATACTGATGTCGGCTGCTCTCTCCTCTTCCTCCTCGTCGTCGCTTTCATCCTCTGAAGCATCCTCGAGTCGCTCTCATTGTGTTCTCGTCCTGTCCGGCGGGTTCACGAAGGGAATTCAACAACCTGAAAGTTAAACATGAGAAAGCCAAATGATTGAAACAATGAAATGAAACTAACCTGCAGGCCAGCTTCATGTTTGCCGCTCCGTCAGTGACCAAGAAAGAAGACTCATCCAGCGAAAGGCCAAGCTTGTCCAGGGAAGGGGGGGAGTGGATGGAATAAAGATGGAGGTTGAATAAAGCATTGAAAAAAAAGGTGCCAGTTTGAAGGTTTACGATGGCAAAGCCGCCACTTTGTCCATTTAGGAAAAATTTGAGCATACGTCCAAATTATTCACGTCCGACTTTATAACCGACGTCCACTTCCTTCCACGTCCACGACCTTACGTCCATGCATACGTCCGCCCCAAAAAATTTTTCCCAACAACCGTCCGACGTCCAGTCCTGCTGAAAATTTTTCCCCAACAACCGTCCGACGTCCAGTCCGGGTCATTTTCGTACGTCCTGGACGCGTTCACGTCCAGTCTACGCCCGGACTGACGTGGACTGAACTGGACGTCGGACGTGAAGTCCGGACGTGTGCACAACACTGCTTTGCAACTTTGCACTTGTCATCTTGCAAATTTTGACTTTGTAAATTTACATTTTTAACTCATCAATCATTCTTGATCTAATATGATCATTTTGCTAAAAGTCTTACCTACAGCTGGTTTAGGTACAGTCAAATCTCGATTTAACGACGCTCAGGGGGCCGGCAAAAAAGTGTCGTTAAATCGAGGTTAAATAGAAAGTCGTTATATCGAGGGTCTTTAAGTCAAAAATCTAGTTAATTGTCGTTAAATCGAGTTTTTTCATAAATATTCTAGTCATTCACCAACAAATTAAGAATTTATTCAAACACATAACCAAATCAGTGAGGGCAGTCAACACTCAATATAACGGCACTCTTTTTTATTAGCTTTAGGGTATTGTTATAGTAACTGGTGCGTGAAAAGTCTTTGTATAAATTTTGGCTTATTTTTATAAACAAAATTTACGTTGAAATAAAATTCCGTAATATAGGTTTTGTAGCCCTTTCCTTCTTCTATCTATTTGCTTTTTACAAAATATAAATTCATTGGGAAGAATGCATTTCAAAATGATGACTGAAAACTTGCATGCCTACTTTTATGTTGTTTATTACTTTAAATATTTTGTTATGTCCATCATTTCTGGTTTATTTCTTCTTTATCATTTTTATCTGTTTATATAGTTAGGCCGTGCAGAAGCCCAAGCAAGTGATGGTGTGGTCCGGTGTTTCTTGGGAAGCAAAAACTCCTTTGATTTTTGTCCCCAATGGAGTCAAAGTGGATGGCCCCGAATATCGTCAAATGCTCGAGACAAAAGTGCTTCCATGGGCTGAGCAGAATATGGGAGACGAATGGACATTCCAGCAGGACGGAACGCCTTCACATCGGGCTGTGGACACTCAAAATTGTAAATTGTATTGAGCAGCATTTCCCCGGTTTCATCAAATGTTCTTACACTGGAATAGTCGCTATAGTCAGTGTCGGTTAACCAATGACCTTATCAGTGTATATCGAGCTCTTTTTTTCAAAAGCCAGAGAATTATCAATTGAATTGAACAATTTATTAAGGATTTTTGAAAAGAGTTAAATTATCAAGCATGTTAAAAGATATCAACCAATATCGAAAAAGTTGTCAAAATTTTTCGGCTTCAAAGTTTTTAAACGTTCTTGATTCAACATATGATTAAATTTGTCACATTTACGTCAGCTTCTAGATGTAGTTTAAATTTTTTTTGCTTTTGTAATACTAAAAGCAATACACGATGGTGACAAAATTTAAAATATAAGCTTTTGAGTTGAGACGAAAAAATTAGTTGTGAGTTGTTTAATCGAGAGTCTTTTCCCTAGTAGGGACCGGAAAAATGTGTCGTTAAATCGAATTTACTCGTACTTACCATTTTTACAGTAAAACTTTTTTCTTGCTCAATAAAAAAATTTACATCACAAAATAGATCTTTTTAAAATTGTATACTACTCTTACACTACCTCTTTGATGTACTTATTCTGCCGTCACAATTTTTTTCCCACCGTCCGACCGGCCGGCCGGTCTTTTATTTTTCACCGGCCGTCCACCGTCCCATCCTAAGCTTTTTACAACCGCCGTTCACCGGCCGTCTATTAAAAAAACAATTTCGCCGGCCGTTTCTTGAAAAAAAAATTCGTCGTCCTTCGGCCGACCGTCCACTTTATTTTTTTTGTGCGGCGTCCGTCCGACCGTCTCACTTGTTGGCTCCGTCAGGACGGAGACGGGGACGAGACGGGCCCGGAGGACGGCGCGGTCACTATGTTCAACACCACGATCTCAAAAACAACAAATTTATTTTCGTGACTACTCGATATAACAACATCGAGCGAACTGGAGAATCACTGATATTTTCTTAACCGCCCTTCTTCTTGGAAACTCCGACAGTGCGACCCTTTCGACCCGTAGTCTTTGTGTGCTGTCCACGAACGCGAAGTCCCCAGTAGTGACGCAAGCCTCGGTGTAGACGAATCTTCTTCATGCGCTCAAAGTCGTCACGGTACTTGCTTTCCAGATTGGTGGACAGGACCTGTGAAGGGTATGAAGGTATAATCCGATACATCCAAATCATGTAAAATGTGACAAACCTGCGAGCTCTTACCATCCTTTATGTCTCTCTGTCGATTGAAGAACCAGTCTGGAATCTTGAACTGCGCCGGATTGAGCATGATGTTCGTCAACTTATCCATTTCTTCGTCTGATAGCTCTCCAGCACGCTTGTCAATGTTGATATCAGCTTTGCGGCACACAGCGAAGGCGAAACGGCGGCCGACCCCCTGCAAAGAAAAATTTAGAGTTGGAAATGGAAAAAGAAGTTAGGACCAACCTTGATAGCAGTCAGTGCGTAGGGTACTTTGCGATTTCCATCAATGTTCGTATTCATCACACGATGAATGTGTTGAAACTTCTCTGGCATAACGAGCGACATTTCGATAGCTAGAAACAGAAGAGGGTTATTTGCGAATTGAGGCAGTTCTTCCGAAAAAAAACAGAAACACAAGTAAAAAAGTTGGAGACTGAAGATTTCTTATTCTAGGAAATAGACGCGTTAAGAATTGGTTGCAACTGGTTGTTACGGCGACACAATCTCGGTATCAGGGAATGTAGTGTGTGATATAGTATGATGTACATTACGTATCGCAAATATAAATTTCATAGTCAAATCGGGACATAAGCTTATCGACCAAATCAACCAATCAACTGTAAAAACTAAATTTAGAGTGAGATTAATCAAGTCAATTAAAATTTTCTTTACATTCGCCTTTCGGCATTTTCCGCAAATTCAAAAAAATAATATTTGAACCTAAATCTGTAAGGCTAAAATTGATTTCCCGCAGTAAATTACTGATGGCTCAAATTGAATTTCCACACTAAATTTCTGAATTTCCACATTGAATTAATTAATTTTCACACTAAACTCAAATTTCTCTCAAAACAATGAATTTCCACACTATATTTCTGATTTTCCCCACTAAATTTTCACAAAAGCGAATTCTATTTTGGATGGCTGTTATTAATGACGTTGTGTCGTCCGAATAAAGCTGCCGTTTATTCCGCTCTCTCCACTTTCTCTATCTGCTATCAAGATACAACAACCACCTTTGGAATGTCGTGATTAGAGCATGAAAATGGCTACAGAAGCCGAAAAATAAAAATGAATTTTGCATCAAGAGGCACCCAGATTCAAAAGTGGTCACACATAATTTTTCATCCACTTGATTAAGTTTATGCTTCTATAAATATGGTAACAAATTTTAAATATTTGCAAGATAACATAAAGCAATATGGATACATTTAAAGCCTACGCACACTCCGCGCAGTCATGACTTCGCAACAATAACTGCGAAGTCAACTTCTCTGCACCGTGAATATAGTTATCAGTGAAGGTAGGATTATAGAAGCAAACTCGGCAGAAGTGGCCATTTCGGCAACGAAAAATACATTTGGCAAGGCAAGAAAAACTCAGCAGTTAGGTAGGGAAGCACTTTTTGCAACAAGGATGTCTCAAAAATTTTATTTTAACCCTTATGATACTTTATAAAAAATATGTATTAGCAACAAGCGTTTCGGAATTTGTTCAAAATAGTACGTAAACTTTTGAAGAACTGCATTTTCTGAGCGCTGTCCACTTGCATCAGAGAATCCAAATAGTTAAATGTTTTTAGCAGGGGATCATCAAAGTAGGCTATCTGAAAAGTAACTAGATCTTTGAAGAAAATATGTTCTCCAAAGTAGGCTAGCAAGCGACGCGCTTTATTTGACTTAACCAGCTATCCGGCTACCCGGGTTTTTTTTCTAGCTTGGGTATAAGATTCTAGTTTGGGTATAAGATTCTAGTTTTTTTTGCTTAAAAAGGAGAAAGCTAGTTTGTAGTGGTTTACGGTGTTAAACGCCTTTGCTATGTCTAAAATACACAACATCCACCCACATTCTATTGTCTATTCCATCTGTCCAGTCATCAAATGTTTCAATTAACTGTGTTGAAACAGATTTGTTTTTTCGAAATCCATTTAATTGTTACAGCGAATAAAAAGTTACAAGAAGTGAAAGAAATACAAAACAAGTGTATGCATGGGTGCTCGCAAACTTTCCGAACAGTCAGATACAGTTAACAAGGAAACCCCCCTACGAGTTTGATACCCTGAGCTTCAATTATACAACTCTCACACGAGCCTACAGAACAATATGTTTATTGAAGAATATTTGTACAGTACAGTGATTCAGCGGATCAGTGGATGAATGGACGCTTGCCTCTAAAGTCTTCGCTCAGCGATCAGTTGTTTTTCAGCTGCGACCAATTGCTTCTCGCGTGCCGCAGCTTCCTTCCTTTCCATTGCTAGTTGCTTCTCTTCAGCCGCCATTCTCCTAGCATCGGCAGCCATCTTCTTCTTGTCAGCGACCAGAACATTTTCCTGTTCAGCGATAACACCAATATACTGAGGCCTACGACGACGTCTGCGAAAAAACATCTTGGTAAGGAGTTAGAAGAGGAACCAGACGAGATTGCAAGCACCTGACGGATAGTTCAATCAATACAAATTTGAAAATAGTTAATTATAGGAGGCCAGTTTATTAGAGTTTGTAGTAAATACTATTTACCGTATCTTAAAATCTATGAAAAAACAGTTGTTACTGTTATTGCTGATGAGACGTTCAAAAAAGAGCTACAACATGTTCGACACCGACCAAAATAGCTATATCAACCAAGTGGTTATTTTACACGAGAAACACAACTGAACACAACTTTGTCAGTCGAGAAAATAGCGCAACATGCAAAGAGAAAACGCAATGAGACACTTTGCCAAATATTTCGAACACAGAATATCCGCGCTAATCATCTGATCGGCAACGCGACAATTTCGACTTTTAATATGAGGATCCCCGGCTGTAACGTTTTCCTGGTTTTAAAATTTGTAGGATACCTCACCTTAGCTTACCGTATATTCTCTGTTGCAGTAATCCTTTCTTTCAACAGCTCGTTCCAACTGACGTCCGGTGACTGAAAACCAATACAAATTAGGTACATTGACAATAATATTAGACTCACTTGGATGAAATTTGTGCAACCTCCAGGAATGTAATCAATTATTGAAAAATATCGATTTTTTATTTTAAAGTTGCAATTCTGATGCGTATAATCTGCAACTACTTTTTGATTCTCTATCAGATCCATCGAACAGAATTTCTATTTTTATTGAAAAAATTCATTATTTTTGAATTTCTTGGTTCGTTTCAGTTCGGTTTCCAGAAACGGCCTGAAACGAACTAAAAAATGCAAAAGTAATGAAGTTTTTCAATAAAAATGGAAATTCTGTTCGATGGATCTGATAGAAGAATCTATAAAGTAGTAGATTATACATATCAGAATTGCAACTTCAAATTAAAAAATCGATATTTTCTGATTTGTTTTCGTTCCGTTTCAGAAATATGACAAGGTCCATTAGAAACCGAATTGAAAAATCCGTACAGAAGTTCAGTGATTAGGATTTTTGAATTCAGGTACCACCTATAATAGCGTGGGCATGCCCTTTTAACAACATGTAACCCTGCTATTCTAATTTCTAACTTCTAATGAGATATTAGACCAATTTCGGTCGGAGTAAGTTAGAAAACTCGATTCAAAAATAATTGTTTCATTCACAAAAACTAAATTTTCTCAAGTTTTTATAAATCACAAAAGATCAGTTAGATCGAAGAGCTACATGTTGATATATTAGATATATTTAGTGCTTGTCGAGTTTTGGCAACAAAACTAGAGATTTTGACGTAAAATCTTAAAAATTCTAAATATTAAATTAAACGGAGTACTAATATCTTAATAATGTACACACAAGGGGTAAAAGGCGCCTATCGGCGCCTCCATAGTGTTTGTGCCTATTAATAATTGATAACTGATCGCAAAACACGCGCGAAACTAAAAAATCATTGCACAGTCTAATAGATTACACGGGTTTGCGAAAAAAGGTAAAAAATCTCAAACAAATTTTTTTTTAAAAATGGCCTGCAAATGGCAAAAACATAACTTTTATTGGAAAACTCGACAATGGCCTGCATACTTTTGTCAACGCCCCTCTTAAAAATGCGAATTTCTCGCCACTCTTTTTTTTTAACGAAAGCTGACATCAAGGCGAATCTAAAAAATCCTGCAACAGAAATTTTCGAGCCTTTTATGACCATATTTTTTGATAATTCATAAAAAGTGTTCAATTTTTCATCCTTCTGAGTACCCTCACGTAGGCATTTTTTCCCGTTGACCATATTTTATCATATTGACTGTGAATGAGACCCACGAATTAACTGTTAAATTTCTTGTATATTAAACGAGCATTTTCACAGTTAATTCGTATGTCACATTCTGAGTCAGAAAGAGTGGGTGGTCATTCTCAGTAAGAATGACCAAATTTAGTCAATGGAACAAAAAAGCCTAACACCCCTCCACCCAGGTTTGGCGTTTGCATGGGTGAAATTGCAGTTTTCGCCTTATCAAACCGGATTCCCCGTGCAATTTCAGGGAAGAGAAAGTGGATTATTTTTGACTTTGGCCAAACTTTTTTTTCAAGCCATCCAGGTGGACATTCACCTACCCACCCCTGGTTTAGGTGGGTAAAATCACGATTTTCGTCCTATCAAAGTCAATTCCTCAGATTCCTTATAAAAATAAAAAGTTAACAACAAATCAAAACATCAAAATTTGAACAGATGAACTGATCTGAAAATCTGATGAGCCATTTGACACACTTTGCCTTCTCTTAAATTGTGAACCAAGGCTAAAAGATGAAAAATTAACTTTTCAATCAAGTATGACCGGGCCTGTGCACGGGCCGGCCCTGCTCGGGCTGGCCCGTCCGGGCCGTGATTTTTAAAGCCCCGGCCGGGCCGGAAACTCTCGGACTGTAATATACCTTATCAAATCCTGCCTTTGTATTAAAATTTCGGCTCAGTTCCAAAATGGGGGAGGGGGTTTGCCTTGGTCCCCCTGTTGTTTTTTGGGATTTTTTAGACATTAGGCTTAGGCAAGGGTAGGCCAGCTTATGTTAGCACGGACTCAAACATACCTTAGAATCATTTTCAGTTCGTCCTAACATACGCTGGCCAACCCTTGGCTAAGCCATACGCCTAAAAAATGACAATAAAAAAACAACAGGGGGACCAAGGCAAAACGCCCCCGCGCCCCCTTCACTAGGTCCAAAATAGGGCCAAAATTTTTATTTGGAATAGGGCCAAGATTTTTATAGGCTCCAAAAAGAATAGGGACAAAATCGAGAGTCGACTGTATAACTTTTGCTGCTCAAAAGTCAAAGCTTTAGTTGTAAATCTCTTTATTTATCAAAAAGTGAAACTAATATTTTAATACAATCCAACTCAATTGCCATTACTTCAAGGGAACAGAAACAGAGATGTGCAGTTTTCTCCGTGTTTTTTTGTGTGCCTTTGAATCACTTTCTGTGAACTGGTCAGTCAGTTTTGTCTAAAATTATAAAAGTAAGTAAAGAGTGCATACAGTCGACGCTCGATACAACATAATTTCGCTATAACATAATTTTTAGCCGCTCTCTTGAGTCATAACTCAATGATGTTATACCGAGCGTCGACTGTAATAGACGCAAATCCAAAACTAAATACATACTTTTTTGGGTTAAACTTTGGGTGGCTGAAAATTACCATATTTCCTGGAATTCACCACCCATCCCCCCTCTCTTGACTTTGAGCATTTATTCTCAGCCCAGAGAAATATTTTGCAAGACTGTTTGATGCATTTTCTCAACTCTTGCGAGCCTTACCGATTCCACTTTTAAGATCTTGGTTGAGCACCCGAAAATCTCCAGGGGTTGAAAAATTACTCCCCCAAGGTAGAAATTACAGAAAATACAGTAGCTTCTTTTTTTTTAATTTTGGGGCCACATAATTCGTTTCGGGGTTGGGACCAAGTCCTGGTCCCGTCCTCATCCCTACCCAAACGTAATTTTTGGTATTTTTTAGATTTTAAACTTTCGGGAAACTCACTAATCTACAGGGTTGGCGGGTAACCGACATTTTCGGTTACCCGAACCTACAGGGGCGGACAATTGATACCGAACGATTTGCCTTATATTGAGCCATTTTTTAGGTTTTGCAACTTCAACCTATCTGTATCTCAGTGCTGGGTAGTCTTAAGACAGCGATCAAAATGTCGTTTTGTAGAGAAATCATAGAGCTTTCAGAAAACGCATAAAGGCATAAATTTTGGGCACACCCAGAAATGGACAAAAATTATTTGAGAAATAATTGAAATGGACAAAAAGTCATTTGACATCAAATTCGAATGAGAAACAATTGATCTTGATCTGTTACGAAAATAATTGCTAGGTATTTAAGTGTTTCTAAAAACAATACTTTTGCGCACTGAACGAAGTGAACAATAAAATAACTAATACAGTCAACCATCGGTATAATATATCCCGATAAAGGCCATCTCTAACTGGCCGTACACCACTATATAAACTAAGAAGTGGAGGACCACTAATGGGGAAAGTGCACTCCACTCCATATCTATTTTTCTATTCTTATATTAAAATACCTCCCTACCGGTGTGCGGTCAATTCATCCACCCACGGTCAATTGGTCTACAAAATTACTATCCCCTGCAAGGGCTAACCAAACTATAGTATTCAACCCAAAATCGTGTGCTAAAAACCGTTTGCTAAGACCAAAATGTTGTTTTGGCTATTCAGAATCTCAATACTTGATTAGTACCTGGGCAGGTACCCGCTCCAAGATGGTCGAACCAAATTTTTCTTAAATGAGCGTACATCATGCTATCTTTATTACAAATTGGTACTTAGAAGGGTTTGTAAAGAACAAAACCTGGTTTGAAATTGTCACACCTGAGAAACTGAGGTAGTACTCCCTCCTCCAAGTGGACGTCCAACTGGACAACTTGAGTACAGCCATAAAATTCGGCGATAGATAACCAACTTTTAATCTTCACTAGTGTACTCATGCCATCGTCTTAAGCAAGGTAGAACTGCTTTTACCATTAAGAAAAATTCCCTAAAATTTGTGGTCGGCTACTTCGGAGTGTGTACCTACCCAGGACATTGAAATTCTCATGGTCGAAACAGTAGTTTGGACTTAAGTAAGCGTTTTCAGCACACGAATTCAGAACACGATTTCAGGTTGAATAGTATTATTTGTTTAGCCTTGGGTGGACTAATTGACCTGTGGACCGATTAACCGTGGATCAAATGACCTGAAGCCCTCCATACCCTACTGGCACACCTATACACCTCACTTGGGTAGCTACCCCCTTGTTTGGTTGAAAACCCAATTTTAGTAATGTCAAACCGAAGTCCATAGACAATTTTAAGTTAAAAAATATCTGTTTTGGACATTTTAAAAAATTTGTTATTCTTCAAGCCACCCAGATGGATATCCACCTGACCAGGTGGTACCCAAATCGGGTTTTGGAGTTTGGGTGGGTGAAATTTGGATTTCGGTTTTAATAAACAGAATTTACGACACGATTTTACGTATGATAGCATTATTTATTTTTCGATTTGACAAAATTTTAGTTTCAAGGCTATCCAGGTGGATCCATTTGACCAGGACTAAAAGAGGAAAATAATACACTCGGTGAACGTATGAACTAACGTAGGGAAATGGGGAAACAAAACTACACAGCCCATTATTTGCAGGATACTTTTTTATGAAACAGTCAAAGAACAATTATTTTCGAAAAAAATCGTACCAAGATCAATTTTTGTTGATGGTCATAACTTTCGGCTAAAGCACACCAGTTGGCCAGAGCCAAAAGTGCGTTTTTTCAAGTCTAAGTGTTTTTGAGGTCGTGAAAACGATAGAAACGGCGAAAAAAAGTATGGGAAGGCCATTTTTCGAAAAAAAAAATGTTTCGACTGCTTTGGTCCCCCCTATGGTTTTTGATCATTTTTTGACTTGGTTACCTATGTTGAACCTAAAAAGACGGAATTTGAACATAGTTTTGTTAAGTGGCTCATACCGCACAAAAAAAATCTCTGGCATGCATGCCTTCGCGGGCGCAGGGGGCTTGGTGGCTTTGGCTTGAGATGCGCACAAAAGTCTTTTTGAAGCCAAAATTTCCCCCAGGTAGACATCCAATGGATATCCAATCACCAAAGGTGTCCACTCATCTTCAGATATATCCATCCATCTAAGACACGTGAGCATTGGGTGAAACTACCTAGGTACTACTACTTAGGCACTTCCACTTGAGGACCTCTACCCCTAGGTACAACGACCTGAACACCATCTGGATACGCTACGGGTAGCAAAGCTACTCCAAAACTGGGGTTCCTGCAAGTCAAATCGTTCTTTTAGCATTATCAAAAAGGGTTCAGGACACGATTCTGGATAGGATACATTGATTTTTAATTAATTTCAGCTAAATCCAAAATTTCGGATCATGAAGGTGAATACCCATTAAGGGGAGGTACCAAGTAGTTCCCATGTACATTCTGTGACTTGTGGTCTTTTAAAAACTAGTTTATGACTATTATACATGAAAAAAATGTCCGCTACAGCCAGGATTTTGAACTTACACATACCAATCAAGGGAATAATGTTTAAAAGTAAGGCGCGAATTCAAAAATGGAACAAAAGGGGGCAAACGCCCTAACGCCTTTCGAAAAGCCGTGTCGGTTGAGGAACATGATCATCTCCGCCTTCTTCGGGTCAGGTTCGTCCTCCTGTAGTTGTACGTCGCGGGCAAGGAGAAGATCGACTGCTTGTGACACTTATGGTACAGTCAACCTCAATATAACGGCCCGCAGTGGGACCGGCCGTGGAGGACGTTATACCGAGGGTCCGTTATATCGTGGGTTGACTGTAATTACAAGGTGAAGGTAGTTGTTGAAAAATTGAATTTTTTCGGGACGGGACGAGACGGAATTTAAAAATTTTTCGGGACGGACACCGGGACAGGACAGGTGCCAAAATTTCCGGGCGGGATTCCGGGACGGGACGATTCTCTAAAATTAACGGGACGGGACGGAATTGTCCCGTCCCGTCCAGTCCCGTCATCATTTCTATAAAGAACGTTGATGAGATCAAACCCTTGATGACCTTGATGATTTATCGAAGGACTTATTGAAGGCGAAGGTCCTTCAGAAGATGGTCAAAAAGATTTTTTATGTGAAGGAGCGAAGGTGAAGGCTTCCCACGAAACATTTTTTGAACTGAAGATGAAGGCGAAGGAGTCAGATGGAAAAAATTTCTAACTGAAGTCGAAGGTGAAGGCTTCCCACGAAAAATGTTCGTTAACAACCCTGAGAGTCAGGGCTTACAAGCAATAATTAAAAAACTATCACAACACGTAAAAAAATCAATCAGCTCAAATAGGAATCGTTCGCTATCAATTGTCGGGTTAAAATTTTGTACCTACCCAAACATTGACATAATGTATAAATAAAAAGTGGACAAATGAAAAAAGCAAGGCATCCATTTTGTAGCCCTTGAACAGCACTACAAAATAGCCGTTTCGGTTTTTCAATAGATTGTAATTTTCCATGCAAAAAAAACGCAAAATTAATTTCCTGTGCCCTATACTTTCAACCCGGCCTACACATACTCCTAAAAGCACTGCCCAAAACACCTAATAAATATATTTTGTCCCTTGTGGGCAGGGGGCTCCATCGGAGTGATTGCGGTAATGCCTAAAACTAAAAAGAAATCTCTAAAAATTGCTCTAAGACTTCCAGCAAACCCAACCAATATTTAAAATACCTGACAGGTTTCCTTCTACAACAAATATTCCAAAAATATCCTCAATCTTTGTGCTCATCCAGCAAAAAACATTTTCCGGAACTACATTTATAATTTGTTCTCATAAATAAGTACCGATAAAGCCTTGTGGTTTTCCTGCTGTTGTCTATCCACATGCAGTCTGCGTGCCAGCTTTTGTTGGAATAGCACTGCGCTCACCTGCAATACACACATAATCTCAAACAGTCAATAGGCAGATCCAAGCCACCCACCAGGGCAAACAAGGAAGGGGCTCTGGATGTAGAAGCCTTTCTGGTGGCTGCCCCACCACCTGCGTCACTCCTTTTGTGACGGTGGCTGAGCATTAGAAGAGGCGTTTTGAACGGTGGTGCGAACACCAGATTAAATCCGAGTAATTATGGCTGGATTGAGTGGTAAACAAATGTAGCAAATTGCTATTTTTCAACTTTTTTGTAAGGGTTCAAAAGTGAGAAAGAGTGATAAAAGAAGTGAGTAAGTTTGAAAGCACTTGAGGTTGGACGAGTTGGTAAACACTGAACTTGTCAAGCTGTTGAAGAATTATTTGGCTAAGTTTTAAAACACACTACACACAGTTGGCATTAGTCAACCAAGCTAGTAAAAAAAGTTTTTACACAGTCAAAGCTCGATATTAAGAAAAAAGGTGGATAAACGCCTTTATAAACTGTTTTCATAGGCCCCTGATTTGAGCGGCAAATGCCACTGGTGTTTCCCAGCCATGTTTGATAGCATTTTGTAGCGTTTTCCCATAAAACAGGAGGTCGGAAAAGTAAAACTAAATAATGATTTACCGTATAACCTCTAATAATCCCCCTACAGTTAACTATTTTCAAAGTTGTTTTGCTTTTTTAACACCAACATTGTTTATTTTTTAAAACGTACGACCACTCATTTTGTAGAGTTTGGAAAGATCTACAAAATGAGTGGTTTACATTTAAAAATAAACAATAGGGTTAAAAACCAAAACAAATTTGAAAATAGTTAACTGTAGGGAGGGATTATTAGAGGTTATACGGTAAACATTTTCGGTTGTTCGAAAAAATGGCCCACAGTGTCTTGTTTGATAGCCAGAACGTTTGAAGATAATAAATTTGAAAAGGAAAAAATAGAAAGATTTTTCGGCCCTAGTGTCACGGCTTTTCAAAACGCAATAAACTTTTAAACAAGTCAATAATTGGCAATTCAAATATTTATTGTCCTGAGAGGAATTTGAAATATGACATTTAAATTGCACTCACAGTGTTTCAAAACACAAAAATCTATTTGGTTCATTTTTAGACAAAACGCCAAGATTTTTGAAAGAGTCTTTTTCAAAATTTATTGGTTTCTTTTTTTCTACATTTTCCTTGTAATTCTTTTTAGGAAAATATGAACTTTTTGAAACAGAATTAACCTTCCATAACACATCGCACATCATACACGAAGGCGGTACAGCGTCAAATTTTTCTATAAAATAACTCAAATGCAAAAAATATCGAAAAAGTCAGAATGCGCAACAAAAGCGACAATTTATCACGAATTCAAGCAATAAAATATCTACATCAAAACATCTTACTTCAGCATCATACAACCAATCCCACACATAATAGTTCTTCGTGTGAGCTTGCAGACCCACAACTGGGAATTGTGTAACGTACGGCGCTGAGACCATACAATTAAATCAGTCAGAAGACTTTATTATCAAAATGTCAATATTGCCTAGAAACTCAAAGAGACCAAAAGTTTCTTTATAATAGACCTCTGCGTAAAAACAATAACAATAATTCATAGGCACATAGTTAAGAACTTGATGTTGTCGAAATGGTGGGCTCCATCTTTGTCGATAATGATCACGCTGAATTTATTCTGGCTGACCATAGAGCGCTTCTTAATTTCCACCAAGCACTTGTTCAAAGCATCTAGTTCTTCGTCCTCAGACGTTTCTAGAATGGGCAAATGTGAAAACAGTCTACAAAATTGTAAAATTAACATTTTTGTACAAGCTGCCCAAGATCGCATAGCAGTAACGACCACCCATACCCAAGAAGAGATGATTCTAAAACAGGTATGCATACAAAACAAGATCACATAACAACTTACCTGGTCTGGGATACCATTGCTCAAGTAGTAAATTTGGAGATAATTCACCCGATTCCATCTTTTCATGTTGCCTCGGAAGTACCTACCGATATACCTAAATTCCGAGCCTGAAATTTAATTTTGTATGAGGTTTGCAAGGTTTGTATTTCGGATGACACCTGATACACCAAACGAAAGCTGAAGAACTCATCTTTCAGAAAATACAGACCAAATTCTGTAAACACAGAATTTCGAAAACGATCAACGATTTTAAGCCAGATGAACGTTTTTATAGTCAAAAATAGCATTGATTGTGAATTCCCGGCTTTTTTGAGTCACAACCCCTCACAGTGTTTCAAAATACAGTCGTTGCTGATTAGCTTGCTTTACTGAAGCAAAAGCGCCTTAGAAACACGTACATGACGAAGAAATAAGCTTACCCAGACGAGCTTTACGCATCATTCCTGCTTGTTCTTCTGCTTGCTTTTGGCTTCTATTTGCGTCTGCTTGTTTAGCCCTTTCTTTTCCCATCTTTTCCGAGCTGCAGCTGAACGAATTTTGGCGAGAGAAGGTCCGTTTTGCTCACCACACATCTTTCTGGTGATAACCATCTTTAGCCCTGAAATTATACTAGGTTTCTTTTGCACTGAAAACTCGAATTTTGCATTCTCAAGGATTCCTCATATACCAAAAGAAAGCTGACAATATCTTCTATCAAATTACCAAGATAGAATTTTCAAAACCAAGAGTTTTACAAATGAGAGACCGTTTCAAGCAAACAACTGCCATTTTTCCGAGTGAAAATAGGGGTTTTGCGTTTTTCATTAACTTTTGTATAAAACACCCTGAATTTGTATTTTGCATACTTCCTTATTACCAAAACGTAGCAAATTTACTCCTCTATCAGCCTCAGTTGCCTTTTAAGAAAACTTGACAAAAAATAGTGCTAGGATCTGAATTGAGTAAACTAGATGAAGAAAATTCCTTAGAAATTTTCACAGAAATCAATTTTAGCTTTGAAATTTTGCATGTTTTATGGGCGACTGATGGCTTATTTGAAAGCCCTTAGTGTGGGGAATATTTCGGTTATAAAGGTGCAAAGGCCGAAGAGCAAGAAAGTGCGATAAGATGCACGAAACTAAAAACAATCTGAAATCTCATATTTTTGAAAATTTTGCAATTTTTTTATTTGGCGCCAAATTTTCCTAACATACTAAGATTCGAATTTTGAAACACTGTGCACTACTAAGAGTAGTTTCGGAAGCAAATCAGATACGCAGAATTTCAGGTTTGAACTGGGGCCGAACTCGTGGCCTGAATAAAAATGGCCTTTATACTACCGTATTTCTTCTGATAAAGCTCCCGGGGCTTTTTTTTTGACTACCCACTAGAGGGGATTTATTAGGAGGGAGGCTCTAATAGGGGGAGGGACCTTATTTTTGAAATCTTGGATTCGCTGACTTTGACGAAAATTTTGATGGTCATCCGCTAGATCATCTCCAAAAAAGTTATTTACATTTCTCAATAGCATAAAATAGATACAGCTTACTCTCTTGATAACGCCCTACTTGAGACCTTCTCCAGACCACCTTGTCAATATTTTTTTTGAAAGAGTGGAGAACCCATTTTAAGTCTGAAACAAGTTTTTCTAGTCAAATTTGCGGAGTCTTTTAATTTCCCGCAAAAATTTGTTTAAAGTAGGATATTTTCCGGAAATTTTCCAGAAAATTTCCTAAAACCGGAAAATGTCTATTTTGCAGGGAACACTTCCGAAATATTTTTAATAAAGACAGTTTCGCGTAAAATACTTGCAAAATCAAAATTTTGACACCGGATTCAGGTTCGGAATGATTGATTTACTTGACAAACTGCTTTTTTAAGTAGAAAGTCACTGTCAAATATAGAATTCTTTTCAAGACAACAAACATTCAAATAGAATTTTTTCAAAAATTTTCTAAGTTCAAATGTTTGTTGTTTTGAAGGGAATTTGTAAATTGTTAGTGACCTCGGAATTCAAAGAGCAGTTTCTTAAGCCCTCCTCAGACTCCCGCGAGACAAAAGTCGCGAGACAAATTTCAACCAATCTTTAGGAGGAACTATTTAGTTTGACTTCGAGGCATTTCGTAGACTATGGGTCATAAATAACCCCCATAAATAACCCGGGTTATTTATGGGGGAGGTTATTTATGGGGTATTTATGGCGGTTCTATTTGTTACTATATATAGGTTTGAATCTACGTACGAATCAAATACCTTTCTTTACAAAAGTTTGGAATCTTCATAGTGGACGTACTTAGAGTGTGTGCAAAAAAGTTCAGATCCACATATAACACGCTTTTTTTAAAATTTATAATTTACGTGGTGTTCGGTCACCCTTCCAACTATTTCAATTGTATTTTCTTAATTTTTTTTAAATAGACCTCTGCAACATCAAGAATGTCTGGTGCATAGTTGGGCACCTCTAAAAAACCACCACCGCCGCCGCCGGCGGTAACGCCGCCGGTGACAAAATTTTGCTTAATTTCGCCGCCGCCGCCACCGCCGCCGCCTCTACTCCGCCGCCACCGCCGCCGCCGCCGCCGGCGGTGCCGCCGCCTATTGCGTTGATGTCAAAAATTCTGCCGCTACCATTACGCTTGTCACAAATGCAGTAAAAATAATGTTATCATAAGATGACGGTAAATTGATAAGTTATTTAGTTTTATTATATTTTAATAAGATGACCATTTAAAACAAGCATTGTTTTGCTACTTAGTAATATTGGTCCAGTTGGAGTCTTTCTTCCTGAAGAGAGCATAGCCATAATACTAAATAGTCTTTCCACTCCGGCACTCGTAGCTGGCGTAGCTAAGATATCAAAAGCCATCTGAGAAATCGAGGGATATGTCTAGAAATTAATTTTTACAGTTAAACTCAGGAAACTTGTTTTTTATTTTTACCTCAATTCTGGCTTTCAAAAGTCCCATGGATTGCAGGTACCAATAAAATCATCGCTATTCATTTCATTAAAAAGCGTTCTACTTGTTCAGTATCAGCTGATCCCAGGGCTTTTTAATTGAAATGGTTCGAAACCAAATGGAGATGGCTCCTCCACATTAATATTTTGAGTCGCTGATCCTGTCCGATCCTTTGACACATATTTACGGAGTAAAATTTTAAAAGCATTTTTTGCAATTTCTTTTTTACTCGAAAGGATTTGTAATTTCATTGTACATGGATCTAAAAATGCTGCCACCAAAAATATGGGTTTATTTACACCGTCACCTGAGTTCAAAATAGAATAGAAACGACGTTGTAATACAGCTGATATGCTGAGAGCATATTCATTTTCCATGGACTCTAACATCCGTAGCAAAGACAGTAATCCAGGGAGTACCAAAGACAGGGTGGGTTTCTGGCTTCCTTGTAAAACATTAGTGAATGCTTTGACAGGAGAAAGAATGAATTATTTTTAATCTCAACAACCTCACGAAGTTGCTCCTTTTCGCACTGTTCCCTTTACTATTGGAGAGATCAACCGCATTTCAAAAGAATCTGTCGATTTATATCTTAGTCAAGTTCGAAGAACTACAAGAGAAAAGACATTATCATAGACAATAACTTTGTATTTCGTAACTTTATTGTTTTATCAGCCAATTATTCCATTTTATACAATTGATTTTAAAAAAATGAAAAATATTTGCATCGCCGCCGCCGCCGCCGCCGCCGCCCTCATACTATGGCCGGCTTATACCGCCGCCGCTTTCATTTTATGCCGCCGGCGCCGCCGCCGCCGGCGGCACTATTTCACCGCCGCCGTGGCGGCACCCTTCCAACTATTTCAATTATATTTTCTTTTTTTTTTTAAATGGCGGCTGCATCGGTCTGGTGGACTGATGTGGGTGAGGATGCAGCCACTTTCCGTGGTGGTGCCAACACTAAAGTGGTGGTTGATGCCAAAAGTGCCTCTGACAAGACCTTCCAACACAACGGTGGTGGCTCTGTGTTTATTGCCCAGAGATAAATCAATTTTTATGCTTTCGTGTCGAGACAAAAAAGTTTCAAAAATCCAAACTTTGATAGGCTGCGTCTATCCTAGAGCTGTGGAAATGTCCGGACATTTTCAAATCGGACATATGTCCGGGCATATGTCCGGACATATGTCCGAGACATAGGGCTGTATTCGAAGTAGAAACTCACTGGCGAAAAAGGAAGCATGGTGAGCATGCTTTTCAAAAATATTGGAAGGAAGATGTATCGGAAAATGTTAATTCTTTGATTCCATCCTAATCATACAGCACCAGAGCTTGTCGTAAAAACATAATAATAACGCGCATATTTTTTATTTGCCTCCTTGGGCGTGCTTCTCGTTAACAGATGAACAAAAGGTGACAATCATAAACAATTCATTGAAGACTGATGATGTTAACCAATTCTATGTGATTTAGTTGGTAAGACAAAGCGATTGTTGACATTTCTGGATTCTGGATGTTGAGCATCTGGAAACTTACGGAGAGTTAAGAATATTTTTTTTAAGACAAACCGGCTGGCAAATGGTGTCGTTTGGTTTGTACACTTCCCAAACTTCCAACTTCTAACCTCTGACTTCGAAATTCGACTTTCTATCTCCATTGGAGCCGAGCTATGATAGGAATATGTTTTGGTTATTTGAAAAAATATATGCACTGCCTCTAAGGACAATGCTTTCCAAAATTTGCCAATTCCACCGCTTATTTGGGCGGAAACATTCAAGTACCTCAAATTTGGGTAATTAAACCAAAAAAGTTAGCTTGGAACACCTTTTTCTCTAAAGTGCAATGCAATGAAGAAATAGTGTGCGCCGTCTAGTTATTCAATGAGAAGTAGACACAGAAACAGAGCATAGAAGAGAATATATGTCTCAGTCTTCCTCCCTTTTCCTCGCTTACGACCATACCACGTTGAAAGTACGCCATCCCGTCCGGTCTGGCAATGTCAAGCAACGTTGGGCTCGACTAGTACTTGGATCGGAGACGTCCTGGGAATCTCGGGTGTTGTAAGCCAAAAACATTTTTATTTTTTGCAATAAACTGATTTCATAAAATATTGTATAGTGTGGATATTTTTTATTTAAACTCAACAAAAGCAACCATTTTTTGGGTTCATAACCTAATAATGTATACCTTCTTGAATATTTTGACTCGAAAGAATTAGTTAGTGATTGATTAGGACCATCTGTGATTGGAACTTTTGACCCAATTTTTCGCGCAGGTATAAAGTTTGCAACAATTCCAGAGGAAACCCAAACTTTTTCTTGTTCGCTGCCTTGAGCTTGATTGGCGCTTATTGTTTTCATTGCTGTCGTTTTTGAACACTGATTCACTTCTAAAAATCAAACAAACTGAAGCGAAAATATATTTATTTCAGACGAAATAAACAGAGAAACAAAATTTTCTGATTTATTTGAAAAAAATTGGACGGAATGGTACTCTGACGCAACCAGCCGAAAAAAGATATCATGTCAGAAAAAAAATCTATTTAAATCATCATATATCAAACAATTATTTTCGCCTGCAACCACACAGTTTACTATATTTCACCTATGATCAAGTTAATACATTGTGTGAAAAGTTATTGGATCTGAACTTTTTTGCACACACTCTAAATACGTCCACTATGAAGATTCCAAACTTTTGTAAAGAAAGGTATTTGATTCGTACGTGGATTCAAACCTATATATAGTAACAAATGGAACCGCCATAAATACCCCATAAATAACCCCCCATAAATAACCCGGGTTATTTATGGGGATTAATATGGGGGGTTATTTATGGGTTTCTACGATTTCGTACTTACAATGATCAGCAGAATCTGGCTCGTGACCCCGACCGGCGAGACATTTTACACCATGGTGTATAATTAGAGAGAATACGGTAGTTTGACTTCGAGGCGTCTCATACTTACAATGATCAGAAGAATCTGGCAAGCATTTTGGTATTTAAGGTTTCCAAAAATGTTAGAAAAAAGTTTGGCACTGAAGCTTGTCTCTTGACTTTGTCAGGTGTCGGTGTCACGAGCCAAATTCTGCTGATCATTGTAGGTATGAAATGCCTCGAAGTCAAACTAAACAGTTCCTCTTACAGATTGGTTGAAATTTGTCTCGCGACTTTTGTCTCACGGGAGTCTGAGGAGGGCTTAAGTAAATCAACCACGCTGAACCTGAATCTGGTGTCAGAATTTCGATTTTGTAATTATTTTGCTTTTTTGCTTAGACATCTAAAAAAACAAAGGTAAAAAATATTTTCCAATTTTTCTTTGACCGGAAAATATCTTAATATTTTCCGGAAATGTTCCGGAAAATTCCCTTAGAAAATTTCCACCACCAACCCTAGTTTAAGAGCCACAAAAATATGTCTGTGTGTTTTTGACCCAAATTGGGAGCTCTCAATCAGCACAACCAAATAGACATTCAGTTTTGAAAACATTTTATTGAAAATTATTGCCAGTTACATAAATAAAAGTTCACTTTTGTTTAGCATTCTTCAAGCGGAGTAGTTGGTGTGCACAAGCAGCAATTTCAACAAAGTAACAAGTAAAGTAATCCCTCTAGTAGACTCCCCAAAAGTCGCAAAACATGTCTAATATGTATTCTCGAATGTGTTTTCGGGGCCATATTTTGTTGATAACCCGGTACAGTCAACTGACGCTAGGACAGTTTCTGTCGGTTTTTTTTGTATTTTTTTTGTTTCATTATAAAAAAGCTCAGTCTCATTTAACAACTTTGATGAAACTATCGTATGACCAATATGTGGTCCGGGGAACACGTTTGAGCCCGTCCTAACATGCGCTGGACCACCTTGAGCCTAAGTCTGTGTCTAACTACCATGGTCGCCATTTAAAATGTTTCTGTCGGTCATATCTCAGCCAGTAAGAATTTTTTTTTGAATTCTGTTAAGTAATTCGGATTTCTGAGGATATTTTGGGTACTGAAGTGCCTCAGAAAATTACAAGTTTTTTATAAAATTACAAAATTTAAAAAAACCCGACAAAAACTGTCCTTTCACCCGGTCGACTCCCTCAAAGACCACCGCTTAAAGTTCGTTCCCGCCAGGCTGACGAATCAGGTTCGGCGAAATACTTCAAAATTTGGGGTAAAAAAGTGTCGGACCCCAGGCGGCAACGAACTTAAGGAGTGGCCTTTTACGGTGGTTTTACATAATTCTTTCAAAACATACAAAATGCCAAAATCTATACAAAATCTTGGCGATAGTTAACTATTCAAATTTATTAGAGGTGATGACGGGACGGGATCCCGTCGGGATCCCGATCCCGCCCGATCCGATTTTGGTCCAAAATCCCGTCCCGAAATCCCGCCCGACCATTTCCCGAAATCCCGATCCTGATCCCGAAAATCGTCAAATCCCGACACGATTTAAAAATGATAGAACACATCAGGACCGTCAAATAATTTTCGCCATAGGAATTCTTCAATGTAACTGAATAAGTGGGAGCGGGCTGTACCATATTCTTTCTTATGACGGTTCTTCAGCTTTTGATGCATACTTTCGACGCCCTGCGTATGGATTTAATAGAGAAAACAGTTCACACGAAAATAATAAAGCCGTAAAAAGAAAAGGGACGTTAAAAAATTGATCATACACCAAAAATATGAGGTGTGACCCCAACCCAATAAGTACCGATTTTTTATTGCATTTTCATCAATTATTATTTGTTTGATAAATTCTGCTGCATTGTTTCCGCTTTTGTACGTTGATGCGCTCTTTATCTTTTTGCATTTTCAGATGAGTGTTATTTGGAATCGATCTTTTTGCAAAGCTGTCGGCTACTGAAGCAAAATGTGGAGTGTGCGGCAATGTGATCAAGATGTCAGGCGGTAGCACTGCCCGATTGAATGTTTGCTTATAAAGTGATGTTCATTGTTGTGAAAAAGCGTGAATAAATGATTTTTTAAATGGCTGCGTGTGTGCGTGGGGTAAAAGAAAGGTTGTTAAAGGCTACTAAGTGCAGAAATGATGCAACTAGTGGTAATTTTCCACTTAGATTTGATATTAGCCAAATCCTGAAATTTGTTCGGGATCCCGACGGGATCCCGAATTTTATTTTGAAAAATCCCGATCCCGAAATATTTTTGGCTAAAAATCCCGTCCCGAAATCCCGCCCGAACCGGTTTCATCACCTCTAAAATTTATACAAAATTTGACTGAAAATTTTGTAAAGATTTTTTATAGATTTTGTATAGGTTTGGTATAGATAACTAATGCCAAAATTTTGTATAGGTTTTGGTATTTTGTATATTTTGAGAACCATGCCGGGTTGTTAACAAAATATTCCTTCAAACCAAAAAAAATACATACTTGGTACATTTGTTCACTTTTCAGGAGACCGTTTAGCTCTTATACTCTATACCGACTCACCCAAATTTTCAGATTTTCGCGTGTTTTTTCTTTTATTCTGGTTGCTTTTGAACGATCACTGTTTAAGTTTCTTGACCCGTTAAGGATAAAAAACAATTGAGCTCAGCCATTAAAATTGGGTGGGATCGGAATAAAGGATAAGAACCAGGGGTTTATTAGAGTAAAAAACGATAGAGACGATTTCCTTATGTTAAATAATTCTGCCAATATGTCAGAATTTTTGGGCCCGACCAAATGACCGTTTGCCAAATCGTGTGCCCAAATCAGTGATAGAGTCAAATTCAGAGGAAACTCTCTTGCCAAACTTGGTGACAAATTCAGCTGGATCCAGGGGATTTCTCTTGCCAAACTTGACTCCAAAGTCATAGGGATCAATAGGACTAGGACTTCTTTTGCCAAATTTGACTCCGAAATCGTATGGATCAATAGGGGTGGGATCTCTTTTGCCGAATTTGATGCCAAACTCTGAGGGATCCATGGGAGAGGGATCTCCAAAGCTGCGCTTCAAAGCCCAGCGGTCAGATTGGCTGGAGGGGGATAGGCCAGTGGAGCTGAACGGGTGGATGCGCTGCATGGGCAATGACGAGGACATCATTCGGAATAGGTAGCGATCCTGCAAAATAGATTATTTCTAGAATGTTATAGAAAATTTACAAAGTGTGGTATTTTTTGTGACTATTTTAAATTAATTTTTTTTCAGCCAACCAAAAGTGGCCAATAACATACCGGTAGTTGCTCAATTGAAAAAGCTAAACATCGATGAAGTGACGGTTGGAGCATAGAATCCCCCTTCCCCCAACGCACAGCGCTTAGATGGAGGAGATAACTTCATATTCGTGTTTCTCGACCCCGATTTAGTGAGAAAGCCGGCTGTTTTTTTAATTCTGAGCAAAATTTTTTCGATCCACAAGGGGTATCGTGGCTTTTTAGTCAAGATTTACCGTAAATCCTCTAATATAAGACCCCCTTTGATTCAAAATCGTGTTCTTGGCATTGTATTTTTGACCCACTTTTTGAAGAATGCTCTCATGCAAATTACCACCTATTTTGTAGCTCATTTCACTGGCTACAAAATGGGTGGTAATTTATAAACATTCTTCAAAAAATGGGTCAATAATGCCAAAACCGATTTTGAATCAAAAAGTCTTATATTAGAGGAATTACGGTAAAAATTAAAATTGGCGCCTTCTGAATTTAATAAGGGCTGTATAGGGAGGGGAAGGGAGTGATAGGGGGGCACTTTTATGGCAAAACAAGTACTTCTCGGAATCATCTCTAAGGTAAGTGAGTGCACGCATCTGTAAATCTTAAGCCCGCAGGAGGCTTGGGTTCTATACTCAAGCCTAAGTGCCATTATTATTTTGAAAAAAAGGTCACGGCTTTTCAAAAGGCGTTAGGGTGTTTGTCCCCTTTTGTCCCATTTTTGAATTCGCGCCTCATTTTTAAACATACTTTTGATTGGTACTACCTGGAGAAAACTTTTTTCTCTCTCATGTTTTGGCTTCAAAAAGACTTTTCGTGCACTAATTTCGATAATCTAGGTAATGAACTTTTAGGTAATGAACTGTCATTTGAGCAAAACTCAAAAATACCTTGCAAAATGGCATTTTATTACTATCAAACCTTCTTTAGAATTCTCGAATTAGTGTGAAAAACAAGGTTTGAAACCCAAAAAGCATAAAAAAATTCGCAATAAATGGATGACCACTTGTTTTGGCTGGTGAATGGATTACCCAGTAGAACTGAGGTTGGATTATAGAAAAACATTTAAAATAATAGTTGAGTTCTTTCACAAGACAAGTGTTAGTATTAAAAAAAATAAAAAGGCGCGAATTTAAAAATGGGACAAAAGGGACAAACTAGGGCTGTCCAATCCGAATATTCGGGCGAATATTCGGGGCAATGTTTGCGGTGCGAACATTCAAACAACTGTATTGTTGACTAAGAGTTGACTGTATTGGGATAGTTGACTGTATTGTTGACTGAGAGTTGACTGTATCGGGATAGTTGACTGTAGCACAGTTTGGAAAAGTAGTAAGACAATGTATTGTTGACTAAGAGTTGACTGTATTGGGATAGTTGACTGTTGCACAGTTTGGAAAAGTATTAAGACAATGTATTGTTGACTAAGAGTTGACTGTATTGTGATGGTTGACTGTAGCACAGTTTGCAAAAGTAGTAAGACAATGTATTGTTGACTAAGAGTTGACTGTATTGGGATAGTTGACTGTTGCACAGTTTGGAAAAGTAGTAAGACAATGTATTGTTGACTAAGAGTTGACTGTATTGTGATGGTTGACTGTATTATTGACTGAGAGTTGACTGTATCGGGATAGTTGACTGTAGCACAGTTTGCCAAAGTAGTAAGACAATGTATTGTTGACTAAAAGTTGACTGTATTGTGATGGTTGACTGTATTGTTGACTGGGAGTTGACTGTATTGGGATAGTTGACTGTAGCACAGTTTGGAAAAGTAGTAAGACAATGTATTGTTGACTAAGAGTTGACTGTATTGGGATAGTTGACTGTAGCACAGTTTGGAAAAGTAGTAAGACAATGTATTGTTGACTAAGAGTTGACTGTATTGGGATAGTTGACTGTAGCACAGTTTGCAAAAGTAGTAAGACAATGACCAACTTTATAGTAGAGATCTGGAGCTACATTTTGGTTTACGACTCGTCACTGAGGATACGAATTTACCGCTTTGGAATATTTTATTATTTAAGAATTTTAGGAATTTATCATTGGGAAAGAGACCTCGAGAGTAAATAAAAAGAATTAAAATTTCTGAGAATGAAAAATGTTGAAAACGGACAAAGCTTTTTTGGGACAAATTTACTTTTGGGCAAATTTTGGTTTTGTCTAATTAGCTTTCAATTTCCGACTTTTTTTTCAAAGTGAGGACACCATCAGGTAGCCCTACGCATCTAGTTTCTGATATTACATCATCTTCAACAAATGTAACACAAAAAGGTAAAAGTCTTAAGTAAATTGTAGTTTTCTGACGTGCTTCATTCTTTTATCTGTTTCATTTTTCAGAGACGATGCAATAAATGATGCTTCACCAGAAACTAGAATCGCAGAGCTACCGGATGGTGTTCTCACTTTGAAAAAAAAAAGTTAATAAATTTTTAGCTAATTCCACAAAAACCAAAATTTACCACTAAAAAAACTTTCAACGTTGAAAACTCGCAGAGCTACGAGACATCAAAGACTTTGACGTCCAAATTCCTTACTCTGCTGTGTAAGGGAAGGGGATTTGCAAAATCAAATACTATATGATTTGTGTGACCGGCAGACTGGACCGGGGAAGTGGTGTGATCAAGTGCTCAGTGCCTGAAGTCTTTGTGGATGAAGTCCTTCCGTGTCGTGCTGCTGGAGCTGGTGCCTGGATCCCCGCAACCCGTGAAGATTCGCCGACCTCTGGGATGAAAGAAGCTTTGGGAAAGTAGAAGTGCTCTGTGCCTGCCGCGACCCGACGCTCTGGAGATGGATGTGGGCCTGGATGAAGAATGCGCAAGAAGTGCAAGGAAGAGCCTATGTGACCGAGAGGTTTCTGTGTGATCTCGCTTGTATGCTGTGTGTCTGACATTTTTCTGTGTGATACTGTTCTTCGTGTGTCTGTGTGACTGTAGCATTCCAAATAAAGGTCCTTATGATGTCTGCGTGGAAGTGACTCCCACTGAATAAGGGGAAGGGCGAAAGCCAATCTCATTTTACCTTTGTGAGCACCCTGTAACGGCCCGCTAGATATAGCGCCTCCCTCTGGCCGGTCCCTAAGCGGCTATTCTATCGACGTTTGACTGTACATTGCAAACTTCCGGCCAGTGATGTGCGCAGCTCCGCTCTTGGCTCGGAGCGCTCCTGCTCCGAGCCAAGAGCCAGAGCAGGAGCCAAGAGCCAGAGCAGAAGCCAAAAATTTTGGGGTAGGAGCCAAGAGCCAGAGCAGGAGCCAAAATTTTCGGCAGCACATCACTGCTTCCGGCAAAGGGGCGTTTAGGAGTTACTGGGACATTTTTTCAAATTCGCGCCTTTTCGAATTTATTTTCTAGCTGTTCTTCACAATTTTTTCAATTTTTTGGATAGACTAGCGTATGTTAGGAGAAGCTCAAATTTGTGTCTAAAAGGGGCATACTAGTCTGTTGCAGTCAAAAAAGGTAGGGCCAGAAATTTTTTTCTCTCTTGAAAAAAATTATAAGCCTTCTACCTGATCTGAAGAAAGTTTCTGTTCGTTTTTCAAAAGTAGTATAAGGTCATCAATGTCAGATTTAACACGAATCAAGTGAAAACAGGGAGGGTTTTTTGAAAGATTGCTGGTCCTCGCTTTAATTTGCACTGTAACGCGCTGGTATGCCCCTTCAAAAAGCAAAATAACTGAAATTCGAAAATGTTTCAAAAACCGCTGAACGTCTTCAACCCCAAATTTCCTTTTTAAATAAAAAAATTTGTTGTTTGTGTAAGCAATATTACCTTTTGAGGACGAGTGACAGCTGCGCAAATGGTAATAATGGCCAATAGGTGGAATATTTTGAGCAAATTTAGTTGTCGCCACATTCTATTCTATAATCAAAACAGCTAATTTTATACAATGACACGAATTTAATGACTCAAAGGTCACGAAATCTTGTTGTTTTTTTTGGATGATGTTGATGACAAGGATATGCAAACAACCAATTAATTATTTATGTAATTAGACTCTTTTTGGGGTCTTTGCAAAAATGGGCAGCTTGGCAAGATAAATCAATTTTTTGCTGTTTGATTTGGGTGATGTTCAAATCTGGTCGCTAGTCTCTGAAAATTGGCCGCTAAATATTTAAAAGTGCCCGCTCATTATTGAGAAAATGCCCGCTAAAAAAATAGGGGGCATTTTTCAGAAATTAGCGGGCGGAATTAAATACCGTATGTCCCAAATATTTCGGCGGATTTGAAATGGCTATAACTTTTTTTAAAAGCGAAATTTCGACATTCTGTTTTTCATAATTATTTTTTCTTGATGGGCATTTTTGTTTTCTCCATCTAACTGGAAATTTTTTTGAAAAATTTCACTTTTTGCCTTGGTCCCCCTGTGGTCGTAATTTTGGTTCATTGGACTAGGGCGATTTTGAGGCAACTTTCATCTTTTTTTGCACAAAAACATGAATACAAAGTAAGGCAAAAGGTAAGGCAACTTGGACCATAACATTTTATTGAACATAATCACTCCCACCAAAATTAACAACAATTTGAACGAGAAACAACAAAATCCTTCTTAAGCCTAAGCCTTAGTCCAATGAACCAAAATTACGAGCACAGGGGGGGACCAAGGCAAAAAAGTGAAATTTTTTCAAAAAAAAATTCCAGTTAGATGGAGAAAACAAAAATGCCCATCAAGAAAAAATAATTATGAAAAACAGAATGTCGAAATTTTGCTTTTAAAAAAGTTATAGCCATTTCAACTCCGCCTAAATATTTGGGACATACGGTACGTTTCAATCGCAGTTTAGGCATCCTTAAAAAGTTCGACTTTTTTAGGAGTAGTCAAAAACTTTTTTTAAGTAATAATTTTGCTATAAAAAGACTGAAAAAGCAATTTAATTCATATTTAATTTAATTGCATAAATTTGAAAATATTTGGGGAAAAAAGCAAAATCTAAAAAAAGCCCTGTTGGTCAAAAGATTACGGTTTTGAGCGCAGCGGCATTTACTAAAATTGAATCGGCGGGGGGTACTTTCTACCCCAAAAATATTCAAAGAAAATTGGAATTTTTCGGGATAACTAAAACTTTCCGGTAGTTACCAACTATACTTTTATTCAGTGAGTTTTTTTTTGGTTTCTATTATGACAGGTTAATCAAAAACTAGGAAGGTGCCAGCCGCATTCGCAGCATGTCCACACACCACCGCGACTTGAAAATGCTATAAAAGCTTACCTCAGTACCAACAGCTACCGTATTTCCTCTAATAGAAGCGCCGGGGCTTCTATTTTTTGGATGCCCAAAAATCGGTAAATTTGTAATTCGATCTCGAGATTTTTGGGTATTCAACCAAAATTTGAAAAGTGGAATCGGTGGAGCTCGTGGGAGTTAAGAAAACGTATGAAACAGCTTTGCAAAATATTGCTTCTACCCTGAAATCCAGACCCTCAAAGTTGAGGGGGGGCTTGTATTAGAGGGGGAGGGGCTTGTATTAGAGGGGGCTTCTATTAGAGGAAATACGGTAAGTATCACTACCTGAGAACAACCACCTGGGCACTATCTAGGTAACATTACACCTGAGTAGAACCATCTCAGCACCCCTACCTGTATACCGCCACGTGGGTCTTTTCTCCTGGGTACCACCCAGGAGAAGTCTCTTCGAATATCCTACCTAGGGACCCTCCTCCTGGGCACTCCCTCCTGATTACCCTCTCCTGGGTAACCCCTCTTGACTACCACCACCTAAGTTATCACATCCTACCCCAACATGGGTACTCCCCACACAGGTACTCCTCGTCCGGACTACTTTGACCCTTCATACTTTTCATGATCTACTGGTTGATAGCTCATTTTGTAGCTGAGCTTCTTTAGTTTTCACCAACTCGAAACACCAACACTAACTTTTTACAAAAATTAGCTCTCAATAGGTTTTGAAGCCGTTTCATGCAAAAATCATTCTAGAAAATCACTGAGTTTAGAGCTTGTTCGGGCCAGTTCGACCCCTTACACTTTTTAAATCATTTTTTAGCTGAGATTGTCTAGTTTTCACCATAATAAAACATCAACACCGACTTTCTCACAAAAATTGGCTCTAAATGGGGTTTGAAGTCAAAAAAAAGTTCGCGTCCCGACAACGACGAAAATGGCGCTTTAGCAAATGCTAGAAATCAGATTACCGTATTCTCTCTAATTTTACACCACTCTCTAATTTTACACCACTCTCTAATTTTACACCACTCTCTAATTTTACACCACTCTCTAATTTTACACCACTCTCTAATTTTACACCACTCTCTAATTTTACACCACTAATTTTACACTCTAATTTTACACCACTCTCTAATTTTACACCACTCTCTAATTTTACACCACTCTCTAATTTTACACCACCTTCAAAAAGCTAATACTAGGTAATTACAAAAAAACGATTTTAAGAAGAATGCGCGTGAATTGGCTTCTATTGAAACCCCGCTTGTGGAAGAACTGCTTGGTCTTGGGCTGGTGGATGAAATCGACGAGGAAGAAGATCAGCTCAATGGATATGTAAGTGATTGTTCTATTGATTGTTAATTTCGTCTTTTTGTTCATTTTCATTTATGCCCGTGGTGGCGAATAAAATGTTTGTTAAATCTGTTATTAGCTGGTCGCTTGAGGGGTTGAAAAATTTTACACCACTCTCTAATTATACACCACCCTCGAGGAGGGGTTGAAAAATTTTACACCATGGTGTATAATTAGAGAGAATACGGTATCAGCATATTGGTGTTTGGCCATTTTTGCATCCTTTAATTTGAATTCGCGCTTTTCGATTTCTTATTTTCAGCTGTTTGGTGCATGCATTTGGATATTTTTTAGTTAAGTTTAAGCCTTTAGCGCATGATAGGCCGGAGCACTTCAAGACTGCATGAAAATTAGAAAAGGCGCGATTTCAAACAAATGGCTCAAAACTGGCGAAACGTCTACCCACCTAAAGCGCGAATACAATGAGGAGGCTGTTTGCGGATGCTAAATCAGATTTGTCACAAAAATGGCCATAACTTTTTTTCCAAAAAGTATTATGTTGGTGCCACCTTGTAGCTAAGATTAAGGACTACCAGATGAGCTATTTATAAAGTGAATGTTATTTTAAAAAATTGAGTTAAGGGGGAGTACATCTCTTGTCCGTATCTGATCCTACATGGAAATTGTTTGGATCAAGGGTGCACAGGAAGTTTCGATTTCTCGACATGTTTGGTGTCGATAAAATTGATTGAGTGCAGTTCACTAGTCCCCCTGTGTATTTTTATAAGTACCCGACATTTGGGCATTTATTGGGTATTTACCCGGTAAATACCCGAAAAATAAATACCCGGGTATTTATACAACCCTAGATGTAGCCTCCCCACCTCTTTAAAATAGAAAGAATCCGCCCAAGCATCCGCACTCAAATTTAACCCATTTCTGCCGAAATTAATTTTCAAAAAATCGAAATTTTTTTGAATTTTTTTAAACGTCTTAAATAGGTGTAAAAACATTGGTTTTATTATAAAAATGTTGTCTAAAACAGTGTTTGAATAGTAAAAAAGCGAGATATACGCCTGGCAGTTGTGGAGAAAACAACATCCAAACTTTCGTCGATATGTTGCTACATCCTACTTGCGCACTCATGCAAATCCGCCAAAAGGCCCTGGTCGGAGATCTTCACAGGACAAGCAAACAACTTCCAAGCGTGTAACTGACAGTGTGAGATACGACAGGCAGGATCACTGGATGACTACATCTGAATCTTATATAGTATTTGGCATGTGTGGGTGGGTGGGTAACGCTTTTTTACTTCGAAGGCCAGAACGGGTCGTAGATAGCGAAATCACTTTTGTCGCTAATACCATCGTGTTCCCCAGAATGTCAGCTTTCGTTAAAAAAAAAGAACAGGCGAAAAAAATGAGTTCTAATAGGGGATCACTTTTGTCGCTAATACCATCGTGTTCCCCAGAATGTCAGCTTTCGTTAAAAAAAAAGAACAGGCGAAAAAAATGAGTTCTAATAGGGGATATACCTATTTTTAGGAATGAAGTCATAGCCCCTCATTGAAATTTCGAAATACTATAGAGGCGCCGATAGGCGCCTGTGCTCCCTTGTCATCTCTTGTTTGTGCCATCTGCAAGGGAAGAACTAACAAGATGTGCGAGAAATGCAATGTCGGGCTGCATCCCGTTCCGTACCCGTGCTACAAACAATTCCATGTGAAAGAATAACAGTAAATACGTACAAATGTCAAAATCTCAACTTTTTCATGTTCACACACTGTTTTTGACCACATTTTTATAATGAAACCGACCATTTTACCCCTATATACAACCTTTGCACAAAACAAAAAAAATTTCAAAATTTTACGTATGATTTCGCATAGGCAGAAAAGGGTTAAGTTAGGATTCTTGGGCGGATTTTTCAAATTTTATCTGAATATTTGAAGCAATATTGACTTAGTCAATAGCTGATTTGGTAGCCCTGAGCCTCAACTATATGATGTGAGAAGCTACACAAGCAACTGGAAACTAAAAAAAACTGCACCAACTAAAAAATTTCGGGAAAAACGTAAAAAAGCGAAGACTTTGCTTCCGAGATTCTTAGTGAGTAGTCTGTTTTAGCATCCGCAAACGGCCTCCTCATTGTGTATGCGCCTTAATAAACGACCGAAAATTTTTGAAACACTGAATCCGAAAACCGGTTTTAAAAAACAATTTTTTTTAACCATCTGGTTCAAAAAAGACCAGAAATTACACTATTATCTATTCGAAGAAGGGAATGGATTGTAAAAAATTGCAAAATTAACACTTTTGAGGTATTTGATGTAAAAACTAATGTAAATGTAAAAACTCTAAAATGCCGATTCCACATACTACTATCGTGCTCTAAATAACCACAACAAAAAATATAGACATGTAAAAATGGGAAGGCTCATATTAAATTTTACTAGTGACACAACAACTAAATTTCAAAATTTCTCACCACCAGATTAAATAGCTGCATCTGACTACAGATGAAGCGCTTCTCTAAATTCCGGTCCATTTCAATACCAATTTAAAGCCCTAAAGTGGAGCCTACTGGTGGGAGCTCATCGGTAATTATAGACACACCTCTTTGAAACCTCTCAATTAGCAGCAGCAGTGGTGGTTAGTGAACATGCAGTTGTCAAACTTGTTGTAATCATAGGTGTGACGAAAGTCAATCTTTGTTGTTGTTGAGCGAGATGAATTAAAAACAGTTCTGTTAGATATGCTGAAAATGGGGGATAATTGCTGAGGTGCGGGATATGCCTAATTTTCCTGCCCAATTTGCTCTATGATCGGATGTTTTTAGGCTTAAAAATGGTGGCAATTTGGAAATTGAAACTAACATTTACCGGAACTTCAGTCTACAATGTAACTATTTTTGCAGACAGCAAAAATAGCTTTTGTCAAAAAAGTATATTTCAAAAAGAACTTTTGCAGACCAACTCTTTACAGTAGCTGCCACATAATAGGGTGACCACACTAGAGGTCGGATCTCGAAGTCCCTGATGTGAGGCACCTCTGGTAGTTTGTATGTATTCTTCACTCAGTAAAATGATTTTATCCATTCTCTAAACTTTTTCCACGAAAAATATCACTATATAATAATTGGAAAGAAGAATAAAAAGCTATAATTAGATTAACAGCTTATTAACAGCTTCCTATCTCCAACTATAAATTTCTACCTTCATTGTGAACAAAGCATGAATCTAATTTTAATGTGTGTTTCCAATTTAATGCCACGCATCTATAAATTATGGCTAACTGTCAACGTGACGCATCCTCTTAATAACGGACACAAAATTTGTACTGCATGATGTTTTGGAAAAACCAAAGCTCAAAATTGTTGCTGTGTTTAAGTGTGAAACTGAGGACCCTCTTTACACGAAAAGACCATTCAAGCTTTAGAAGAAGACGATTCAAAAGACAAAATAATGTAAAAATTCCCAACAAATTCCAACAATAACATTTATAAAAACTCACAGCATTAATCGAAGCTCATCCTCTTGCTTCACCCAGTCCTGCACTCTTGAACGACTGACATTGAACTTCCTGCTGGCAGAAATTTTGGAATACTTGTTGGCGTAGTCGACGGCTTGAAGCTTCTTTTCAACCGAGTAGGCTTTGCGCTTGCGAGAAGAGTTTGACGGCTGACTGCTTGCGTTGAAATCCTCTTGCGAGCTACCCAAATCGTCATCGCTCATCATGCTTTGCCTGTAACATGAAAACGTAAAGAGAGCACAGAATCAGTTTGAAAAACAGCGACGTGAAACGTGAAAAAATGATTTTTGAATAAACTTCGCTTCTGCGGAAATCATGCGTTTGAATTCGTTTCAGGAAAAAAATGATATTGAACATAAAACAGTTTTGTGGTGACTAGAGATGTCCATCTATTAGAGCATGCCCGTCAACAAGAGCGTGCCCACCTATTAGAGGACATACGGTAGATACATTTTTGTAAACTAAACCAAGACATTTGTATACCATCTTGTAGCCAACATCTTAAACTATCAATTGTGGCGTTACATGACGGGTGTATACCGAAATTGAATGAGAGGTGTGTTCTCTTTTACAAGATGAATTTTTTTTAGTTTAAAAAATATTTAGTATAATAAAAGTTATGACAATTTTTCATACTTTCATGCCAAGACAAAAAATTAAAAAACTTTGAATTTTCAGAAGGCTCTAGCGAAATTTTTTTGTAGAAATTTTTTCAAGCCGAAAACACCATCGTGTCCAACGTGAAATTCTAAGTCAGAAGTAACAGCAATTACAACCAACCGTTTTCGTGTTAGATGGTGTCTTTCCAGTAACCTTCCAATCCCAATTTTTTAAGTAAAAAAGCGGGAGATAATGTTTTGGGCAGAACATTCCTGAACTAAGTTAAGAAAACTTTACTTCCACTGTTTTGCTTCAAAAATAGCATATCTCAATTTTGTCGCAAAAAGTCTGAACTTTCTCGCAAATTTAGCCAAAACCACAGGGGAGACAAAAACTTTAAAAAAAATTGCAATGATCGCTGATTGAATTTTAGAAGAGATAAGGGATGTATTGGGAGGAGGAGAAGGGAATAACAGGGGGCCAATAATCACACAGGGCCAACTAACAAGAAGATGTTAAACATAGTTTTGAATACTGAGGCCTACCGCTAATAGAAAATCTGGTAAGCATGTTTTTTTCATGCATCCAGAGTCACTTTCGAGTGATTTGTGTCTGAGGTATGTGGGTGTGCGCATCTCAACTCCAAGCCCCCTCCATGCATCCAGAGTCACTTTCGAGTGATTTGTGTCTGAGGTATGTGGGTGTGCGCATCTCAACTCCAAGCCCTCCATGCATCCAGAGTCACTTTCGAGTGATTTGTGTCTGAGGTATGTGGGTGTGCATCTCAACCCAAGCCCTCCATGCATCCAGAGTCACTTTCAGTGATTTGTGTCTGAGGTATGTGGGTGCGCATCTCAACTCCAAGCCCCCTCCATGCATCCAGAGTCACTTTCGAGTGATTTGTGTCTGAGGTATGTGGGTGTGCATCTCAACCCAAGCCCCCTCCATGCATCCAGAGTCACTTTCGAGTGATTTGTGTCTGAGGTATGTGGGTGTGCGCATCTCAACTCCAAGCCCTCCATGCATCCAGAGTCACTTTCGAGTGATTTGTGTCTGAGGTATGGGTGTGCGCATCTCAACCCCAAGACCCTCCATGCATCCAGAGTCACTTTCGAGTGATTTGTGTCTGAGGTATGTGGTGTGCGCATCTCAACCCAAGCCCCTCCATGCATCCAGAGTCACTTTCGAGTGATTTGTGTCTGAGGTATGTGGGTGTGCGCATCTCAACCCAAGCCCTCCATGCATCCAGAGTCACTTTCGAGTGATTTGTGTCTGAGGTATGTGGGTGTGCGCATCTCAACTCCAAGCCCCTCCATGCATCCAGAGTCACTTTCGAGTGATTTGTGTCTGAGGTATGTGGGTGTGCGCATCTCAACCCCAAGCCCTCCATGCATCCAGAGTCACTTTCGAGTGATTTGTGTCTGAGGTATGTGGTGTGCGCATCTCTAAATCTCAAGCCCCCTGCGCAGTGGGCTTGGGGGCATGAGAGTTAGAGATGCGCGCACTCCTAAGCAAATCTTATCATCACGCTCGTATACTTTTATGCATTTACTAAACTTCAAATGCTTTTCCATTCTTCCCGCATTGACTTGATACTCCTCATTGCAGAACGAACAGTAGTCGACGAAGATGAAATTCCCTTTACCATCTTTCTCTTGTAATCTTTTGAAGTAGTTCCAGCACCACGAGAGAGGCTTAGTTTGCCTGGACATTAGAGCACTAAAATCAATTCATTTATCACGCTATTAACCAAGCAAAAGTAGTGGCCAACAAGATGAAACGTAAATAATGACACAACCATTTCCTGCTTGTTGAAAAAGAATAGGACCTATTTTTTTATTATACGGTCATAATCTAGATTATGACCGCTAATATTACCGTCACCCAACCCTAGGTGCAATTCAAGTTTTTTCCTCTTTTATGGTATGGATTTACGTTTTTTTCGTTTTAATTGGCATTCAGAAGAGCATGCAAAATAAGTCGTTACAGAGGGATCTACTTATTTTTAGCTAAGATGTGCTTAAAATGTTACCAAGAAGCTAAGATACCACATAAAGAAGCCAGTTTTTTAAATTTAGAGTGATCACTAAAAATGGTCATATTTCAGCAAACAAAAGTAATTTTGACCAGATCTCATCAAATTCAGATAAAGCAACACATTTCGGTTTTAAAAATGAATTTTCGTAGTGTTCTTTGTCATAAAGTTACTGAGAATAAGTTAAATTTTTGGTCCTTATACACTTGAAAAACCAAAAAATAAAACTACAAGTAGCATGGAAAAACTGTAAATAGCTCAAATTTTTGTAAAAATGTGCCAACAGATTGAAAAAAAACACTGCTCTTTCATTTAAACATAGGAAAAATTGAAAGAAACATAGAGAAAAAAAGTTATGGACTCAATAAGAGTGCTCATCGTTTTTCCAAAGACAGTATGCTCAGTGTAAATCAATAAATCTAGTGCAATATATTACTTTTTCTATTGTGTATTTGGTGTCATTCGAAAGCTGAGATTATGGCAAATTTTTTGAGATTAAACACCGCGATGGTTACAGCGACAAGAAAAATTTGCAACCAGAAAAGAAAAAAACAATAACCTTTTGTAAATTGGTCTTGGCACGAAAGTGCTATTAAATTCAAATTTTGACGGGCCGTGATGTTGATTGTTTTTTTCAACGACATGGCTGAGAAACGGCCTTTGATGCACATAAAAATGGATAAATAGAATAAACAGGGCAAATTATTATTTTATTTTACTGTCTTATCTATTCTACTATCGCAATGTCTTGATAAAATATTTTACTGCAGATCATTACGCATTATGCCCTTAAATATTGGGATTAGAAGGCCATAAAATAAAAAAATATCGCTCCTTCTCTTATTTACAGCTAACTTCCATGCAATCTAACACAAATTTCACTGCTGAAGCACTGTTCCAAGTGCTTTGCTTCCTGAACCGCTCTGAATTAGATGCTCTTCTCCCAGTCAGTAGTCGATTCAATCAATTTGTCCAGCAGCATTTCCCTACTTTTCCACTAAATTCTAAAAGTCTTTTAATAATTGGAAGCTTAGGCTATTCTGAAATGCTCCATACCAAGCAAATGAACTTTTTTTGCACGCCTGATATCATTTCTCGCCTAGAAACGTCAGAGAACTTGGCAAAGTCAAACAAATGGGTGGTCGAGAACGCTTGGATACGGATGAATTTTTATAGATTTCAGCCTGAACACTTAAAGCCTCCAAACTCTCAGGAATGGAAACCTAAGCTAGAAGCGATAAGTTCTCTTTGGCGAGGTGCTACTTTGAAATTGTGCGTGTCAGGTGAGAGCCATAATGTGCGAGGCTGTCTGCAGCAGCTGTTCACTTGGTCTAAGGTGCTAACTTGCAGCCATTTACAACTTTTCATTTATTTTCATGACCTTGACACGCCGTTCCCATTCCACACATTTCCTATGCTCTACAGCTTTTCTTCAATAGAAATTATTGGTTCTCATAGTATACGGCCTTTAGATTTGCTAGCTTTTCTGGTCAACATTCCGAAAGATAGGCAGTGCAATTTTCCAGTGCAAATATGTTATTTAAAAGGTCAGAGGATAAATGAATTGCTAGGTTTGGCCAAAGATGTAAGTAAAACTTTACGATCCTGCTAAAAGCCTTGATTTGCTGAACATTTTTGTAGTTTACGAATAACAAAAAAGAATCTGTATCAATTACTATTCGAGCGTCAAATGAAACCAAAAACTTAGTGTGAGATTTCGAATTCCTGTCGAGACAAAAAAATATTTATACTTTGCAAAAAGTCGTAATTTAACTATTTTTTGTCTCGGCACGAATTTAAAATTCACATTAATATTTTGATTTGAAGAGCATTTTTCTTCGTAAATCGACCATGCTGAACAACAATCCTGTGTTAGAATTCAGAGTTTCACTAGCGAAAAAAATTCAACGTCGAAAATGGTTTTTGTGATTTTGTTGGGAGATTTACTTAACAGTTGATAGTCCTCTTTTTGCTTTGCTTTAAAACATTTTTTGGTGTAGTTTTTATTGCTCTGTCGAATGGTATATACTTTACGCCATCCAGAACAGCTAGATCACACTTTATTTTGCACATTAAGTATCAACAACGTTTTTAAGAAATTGCCACAGTTGTTTCTCTAGCTCATTTTATCATAGTAAGTACCTCAAAAATTATCTTATTAGAAAGACCGCGTTCTACTCCCTCTCTTTTAAGCAGTCTCAAAAATGACTTGCATAAATTACTTAATTTAGGTCTTTGCCGCAGCCAAGTCTCCCTGTACTTTCCAGCTCAAGATTGAGGAAGACAATAAGACGTATGATGCCAACAAGCTTTTCCAGTTGACCAATCTATTGACCCGAGAATCCTTGCACTACTATTATGTGGAACAAAAAAATGATTATTGCATGACAGTTTTAAAACGTTGTTTGTTGTAGAGACTAATTGTGACAAGATACTCAACTTGTGTCTTTTTAAGTTTTAGTTATAACATTCATTATCCTTAAAGATAAAAATAAAGTATATCATGAAAATCATATCGTGATAAATGTGGCAGAATATCCAATTTTAAAAACCCCTGGCGGAGGCGGCGGCGCTTTTTTTTAAGAAGCGCGCAAGCAAATCTGCTACGTTAAACACGAATCCGCTGTCACAGTTGAAGGCTTGCCTATCCAAAAGAAAGTTTTACGTCAAATGTCTTTTAAATTTTTTTCCGGGATTTCTGCTTAACATCAACATTTTTCGAACACAAATTTTTGGAAAACCGCTATAAAAATCGCAAATCGACTTGCACCCTTTTAATTTTCAGTGCATCAGGAAGAGAATTTAGTTCTGCATCTTTCTGACCTAAAATTTATGAAAAAAGTGGGGAGAAGTGGGACTAAAATAGTCTTTGAAGTTCGCTAGTCGTCCTAACGAGATGCGCACACCCACATACCTCAGACACAAATCACTCGAAAGTGACTCTGGATGCAGAAAAAAACATGCATACCAGAGTTTCTAGGTGCGGTTGGCCCCACTATTCAAAACTATGTTCAACATTTTACTTTTTCAAAAATACAGACAAATGAAGTGTTCAACAATTAGTTTTCGGGCCTGGAGGGCAGAGAACATTTTTTTAAAAAAGCAAAACAACTTAAATTATAATACGTGCTTAAAAGAAAGCTAAGATGTTCTACTTGAATGTTCCGGTAAAATATCTGGCATAGATTTGCAAAAAATGGCTAAAAATTGTGTTCTAAGTCAAAAGTGGCGAATCACCCACCCACACATCCCAAAGACTATAGAGATATATTCTTGCGGTAAACCATCTCATTCATGATTATTTCTTCTTACATTTTTTCCGGCTTATTTTTTTTAGTTATCGCAAAGCCAATGAAGAGCCAAAGGCAGGACTTTCCGCGAAGAAATCGCCGAAGGGAATTGTTGAAGCAGTCGAAGGTGCGTTTTTTCTTTTTTACGTATTACTTTATGTGAGTAGTATTTTTACGTTACGTAATAAGCTTTTTACGTACGTTTTTCAAGTTTGATTTTATTATGTTGATGTAATTATATATTTTTAGGTAAAGAATACTATCTCTGAAGAAGGAATGTGCCATCACCGAAGAAGATTGCCATCGCTGCAGAAGAAGTGTGCCATCAATGAAGAATGCCGAAATCTCTCACATTAAAAAATTCTCATTAAATTCTCATACTTCGGGAGAAAGCTCCCCCGAAGTATGATTTGTGTTGTGTCCTTTTAATTTTTTCAATCTTTTTAAACATATTTGGTTGGCAGTATTATTTTAAATACGTATAAGTTTTGCACTAACAGATACAGATAAGTAGCCGTAAACCCGAAAATAAAAATACTTTGATAATTTGACGAAAACATCGTTGCCAACAAGAGTGTAAAGGCGAGCAGGACACTTCCCATCTTTAATGCTGAATTTGTGGTACAATTCCACTTTAGGCATCCTTAACCACTTTAGGCATACTTAAAAAGTTTAGGCATCCTTAGCAGACACATTGGGCCGGTCCCTCCGGGGGTGACGGCTTATCCAGATTCGACTGTATATACCCAATTCAAATACAATAATACAACGCAAACAGTTTATTCATCGAAAGAGAGCAGAACATACAGGAGAGTGTCAAGCAATAAATTTAAATAATAAATCTAAACTTTCCAAGATGTATCAATCCGGCGTAAGTTCAGCCAGTTCTGCGCGGTCATTCGTGGGGTCCTTGAAAGCATAAACCAGACAGTAATGCTCGAGTAATTGAGCCAACTAAAAATTATCAGATCAGGGTGTTATAGCATTTTTATTTCACACTCACCAACTTTTTATCATCCAAAGGCTCCAAATTCTCGATTCTAAAAAATTTTAATTGGTTGATCATGAATTAACGGAAAATCACAAGAGGCGGGTTCCTGGCTGGTTTGATTAATAGGATAATTGCTCTCCCGCCTTGAAAATGAAAAAAAAATACACTAACCTCTCGACTTCCTGTTTGTTCAGCAATCCATTGTAAACTTGCTTCATCGTCCACGCTTTAGCCATTGACCAGCCACTACTCAAAAATCTAATATGCATAGATAAAACCAATAGTTTAATTTCAAGCTTTTGAGCAATACCTGCGCTCCTGCGTCTGAAGAGTCTCACAAGCAGGCAAGCCAGGCACTAGGACACCTCCTGGAACCATCATCTCTCCAAGCATAACCCTTCCAAAGACGTCATTCATGTTCACCTAAACTTACCACGAAAATTAACAGAAAAAGGTATTGGAAAAATCAACAGAATCACCTGTTCATAGTTTATAAATGCTGCAGTAGTGAAAGTCTTGGAAATGTGCGCGATTAACTTTCCACTGTCCGATTCATCCATGTGCACAAGGACACATTCAGATATAAAGATGGTTGGCATAGTGAAGTCAAGCTAAAATGGTATAAAATTAAGAATGATGCATCATCTAAATTTGTGGCTTACATGTGCTAGCTTCAGCTTCTCATCGAACACACTGATTTGTCGCAAGTCCACCTATAAAATCCCAATAACATGGCTCAAGAGGGAAGGGAAATCCAATACGCCGATTAAAGAGTAGTCTCCAGCTATGAGATCACTATGATTGCTTTTCGGATCTAAATAACTTGCATAAAACGCAAAGCTACCAAAACATGGCTAAAGTGATTACTTCGCAGGCTAAAAAAGGAAGTCAAATCATTTTTCTGCTTGTGGTTTCTGCGGATCTGCTGTATCTTCTTGGATGTAACCGAACTAAAGTCCTAAAATTATAATGGTTTTAGCTTGACATTTCACAAGGTGTTTCAACATTCAGAATTCTAAGCTATTATACTGGTCACACACGTTTATCATATAAAAATGCGGATGCGGATTCCGGGTTATTAAACTCGAAAACCGTAAAATTTCGCGGAAAAGTCTTTAACAACAATCAGTTGTCAGCTTACCATTTCCACGTATTTGTAAAACCTGAATTTGAACTCAAGATTAAATGAGTTAAAACAACCAATACCATCAATCTTACTTCTGCCCTCCATCCTTCAATCGCCAATATAATGTGTCGAAGCCAGCACCGATGTTGACGATCTGTGCGGAAGCACCAGCCTTCTGAATGGAAGCCACATTTAAAAATGAGCCATATACAAATGAGGAATAAAAATTAAACCTGAATGAATTTCAGAACCAAAGAGGTGATAGAAGCGTTGCGCGCCCAATAGCCTCTGGAAATTTCTGGATCTCTACGATGAATATTGTCCACACCAGACGAGTAGATGAAATGCTCAATGTAGTTATCAGTCCAGTACATCAACTAAATTTAAAATTTTTGTTTTAAGGAAATTTGTTTTAACTAAATTTTGTCTTAAGAAATTCTATGAAAAGTATTAAAGTTACTTGAATAGCACCAAATTTACTCCTAGTAGCATCATCATTGGTCTTCTGAACAGAGTAGTCATCCACAGGGGAACTGCTGAGGAGTTGTTCAAGGATTTCTGCTTTCAGCCTCGGATCAATAGATTTCAATATATCTTCACCGATTAAAGTCCGCAAATCCTCCACATTTTTGATTTTGCGCATGTAAACCTCCTGCAAAATTAATGGATTACAAAGGGCTGAAAAGTTTGTGAACGAAAAATTGAAAAGTGCCAACCTTCAGAGAACTTTTATTAAGTCGGTCGTACTCGAAACAGAGACTAAGCTTTAAGTAGAACGGATACTTTGATTTGGTTCTCAGATGATCCTCACACTTGAAAATTATCTCATCATGAAGACCAGGCTTGCACTTGAAAAGAATTTGTTGAAATTTAACATCTGAATTTGCAAATATGAAAGATATAAAACAACATGTGAATTACCTGATATTTGGGTCATTATTTGCTGAGTAAAAAGACGCAAATCGCATTTCAATTCTTCAATATTCCTAACACCTGCAGTCAAACCCTTGTGAATATCTCTTATTCTCTCAAAAACCGCATCGATCTGCTGAAAACGACCGAAATAAATATAACGAACTTTCCGAAAATTCACCATCAAAAATGATGCGCTTCAAAGTAAAGCTATTCAGGTGAGGGTATACAAAAGAAATGTGTCGTAATCTTTCAGACATAGAAATTAGACAACTTCAGTCAGTATTTCATTTGGAAGTTTCATGTTGGAATAATCAATAAACTTCATGTCAATGGTGATAAAAGTAGAAAAGTAGTGCACAAACAAGAACAACGTTTATACTGCCTTATTTTACCCAATTCTGAATTGATGATTGATGTCGCTGTCTAAAGAAAAAGCTACCTCGTCTGAACTACCCGGAATATATGATCCGATGCTGGTCATTGACACTTTGTTCACCACGAGATAACCAATATCTGAAATCTTTTAGAATTCACACGTAATATGTATGTATTAGGCCTGTACACAAAGGGGACTGTAATTCAACAATCCTCACTGAAATAGCATAACTTTTTTTTAACCTTTCAAAAAAATATTTTGGTGCCATCTTGTAGCTGAGATTCAGGGCTATCGATTAGGTTATCCGTCGAGTTCGTATCGATTTAAAAATGTTGAAAAAGAATCAACAATCCTTCCTCACAATCCTCACTCTGAGCGAGTGCGGATTGGGAGTGAAGATTGTTGAAGTTTTTTCAACATTTTTCAATCATAACAACTTGATCAACAGCCTTTCTGGTAGCCCTGAATCTCAGCTACAAGATGGCACCAAAAGAATGGTTTTTGGAAAATTTAAAAAAAAGTTACGGCTCGAGTCCGAAATTATAGGGGTCGGAAATCTTCAACTACATAATTTTGAATTCAAAAAAATTATCGAAGGTTAGTAGTAGAGAAACATGCTCTCTTACTAGAAATTTTACGATAATGAAAAACGAATGAAATGCTTTTGGGGATTACAGTTTGGAAATGCACAACTTTAAAAATTCATAATTCATAATTTTGCTCCCGATGTTTTTTTAGATAGTTTTTTTGCTTACTTTTTCTGTCTGAAAGTTATATTTCCCATAATTTGTTTAAAATTATACTTTTATTCAGGGTTGTAGACACGAAGCTACAATTTCGAAACGACTTTTTTTACCGCAAGAATATATATATCTCTATAGTATTTGGAATGTGTGGGTGGGTGATTCGCCACTTTTGAGTTAGAACACAATTTTTAGCCATTTTTTGCAAATCTATGCCAGATATTTTACCGGAACATTCAAGTAGAACATCTTAGCTTTCTTTTAAGCACAAATACGTATAATTTAAGGTGCTTTTAAAAAAAAAACTTGCCCTCCAATTGGACGTTGTGGATTTTTGCCTGGATTTTTGTGGATGTTCGCGTTCAAGCCATTTCTCATGTTTTGCGATCTATGTCCGATATCTCACCAGAACAGGATGGTGCGAACCATGTTGGTACTCCTCAACCACCAACTACCAGGATGTTGCCCGAACAACGTTTAAGGGAATAAGGGCTGTATTTGGAGGGAGGAGCTAACCAAGAACACTTCATTGTCTGTATTTTTGAAAAGTAAAATGTTGAACATAGTTTTGAATAATTAGGCCAACCGCACCTAGAAACTCTGGTATGCATGTTTTCTGCATCAGAGCATAGTTGGATCGCCGCCGCCGCCACCGGCAGCGTAAAAATAAGCACCGCCGGCGGTGGCGCCGGCCGGCGAATATGGGGCGGCGGTGGTGGCGGCGGCGGTGGTAGATAAAGCGGCGGCGGTGGCGGCGGTGGCGGCGGTGGCGGCGGTGGCGGCGGTGGCGGCGGTGGCGGCGCATGTGGAGCGGCGGCGGTGGCGGCGGCGCCGCCGGCAGTGGCGGCGCCATGTTGGCGATGTAGCAAAAACTTTTTGTGTTCTTGATTGCGCAAAAAGTGCACTATTTTCAAATAATCATGTAATTTCAGATTTTTTTTTTAAATATCAACTGGACAAATAGTCAGAATAAATGGCTCAGAACGAACAATGAAAGATAACTAAATACAAAAATTTTCTAAATTTTTCTTTGTCTTGTAAGTCTTTTCGCATTTGGCTGAGATATAGATCAACAGCTTCTTTTGCAATGCCGTTTATCTCTTAAGCTGTGAAGGAGTGAACATTGAAGAAGCACGTGGTTCTTTTTGGTTATCAGAATACCCGATTCAAAACATTTACTCTGTGTATAAGGTCTTTCTCAGTCGTGGCAAGACAATTTATGCGTAAGATCAGGTATTCCCGATAACCATAAAGAACCGAAGCACTTTCGTGAACGTAACCAGTTGCTGCGTCTCGATCATTTCCAAATGTTTGGCCATGTTGTTCTAATAGCACCAGCATTCTGTTCTTTGAGGTAATCATTTACAGCTTTTTCACTGACTCTTTCGATAAAAAGCCTGGGCTCATGATACTGCACAAGTAGAACGTTTTCAATGAAATAAATAGTGATGATTTCATTGGCACCTGTAATCCATGGGACTTTTGGAAAGCCAGAATCGAGGTAAAATACAAATAAGTTATTTGAAATAACTTTGTGAGTTTATTAATATGACTTCATTTTAGACATATTCCTCGATTTCTCAGATATTTTTCGACATCTTGCAACGCCAGCTACAAGTGCAGGAGTGGAAAGACTGTTTAGTATTATGGCTATGCTCTCTTCAGGGAGAAAAACTCGACAGGACCAATTTTATTAAATAGTAAACAATGCTTGTCTTAAATGGTCATCTTATTAAAATATGAAAAACTAGATAACTGGTTCTATTCACTGTAGTCTTATACTAATAAAACTTTTTTTGACGTTAACGCAACCGGCGGCACCGCTGGCGGCAGCGCAAAATATAAGGTGCCGCCGGCGGCGGCGGCAGCATAGCGGCGTCGGTGGTGGCGGCGGTGGCGAAATGGCAAATTTTTACGCCGCCGGTGGCACCGCCGGCGGCAGCGGCGGCGCCGCCGGCGGTGGCGGCGGCGGCGGTGGTTTTTTAAAATGCCCAACTATGATCCAGAGTCACTTTCGATTGATTTGTGTCAGAGGTATGTGGGTGTGCGCATCTCAACCCCAAACCCACTCCATGCATCCAAAGTCACTTTCGATTGATTTGTGTCTGAGGTAAGTGGTGTGCGCATCTCAACCCCAAACCCACTCCATGCATCCAGAGTCACTTTCGATTGATTTGTGTCTGAGGTATGTGGGTGTGCGCATCTCAACCCAAACCCACTCCATGCATCGAGTCACTTTCGATTGATTTGTGTCTGAGGTATGTGGGTGTGCGCATCTCAACCCCAAACCCACTCCATGCATCCAGAGTCACTTTCGAATGATTTGTGTCTGAGGTATGTGGGTGTGCGCATCTCAACTCTCAAGCCCGCTGCGCTCCCGAAGGGGTGGTCACAAATGGGTGGTCAAGAACGCTGTGCAAGTTAGAGGTGCAAGCACTCACTTAGCTTGATTCCGAGAAGTACTCTTGATCATAAAATGCATATAGAGTTGTTTTTAAATCACGGTAAGATAGCTAAAAGACGGCAAATTATTATTTTATTTTACTGTCTTATCTATTCTACTATCGCAATGTCTTGATAAAATATTTAAATGCAGATCATTACGCATTATGCCCTTAAATATTGGGATTAGAAGGCCATAAAATAAAAAAATATCGCTCCTTCTCTTATTTACAGCTAACTTCCATGCAATCTAACACAAATTTCACTGCTGAAGCACTGTTCCAAGTGCTTTGCTTCCTGAACCGCTCTGAATTAGATGCTCTTCTCCCAGTCAGTAGTCGATTCAATCAATTTGTCCAGCAGCATTTCCCTACTTTTCCACTAAATTCTAAAAGTCTTTTGATAATTGGAAGCTTAGGCTATTCTGAAATGCTCCATACCAAGCAAATGAACTTTTTTTGCACGCCTGATATCATTTCTCGCCTAGAAACGTCAGAGAACTTGGCAAAGTCAAACAAATGGGTGGTCGAGAACGCTTGGATACGGATGAATTTTTATAGATTTCAGCCTGAACACTTAAAGCCTCCAAACTCTCAGGAATGGAAACCTAAGCTAGAAGCGATAAGTTCTCTTTGGCGAGGTGCTACTTTGAAATTGTGCGTGTCAGGTGAGAGCCATAATGTGCGAGGCTGTCTGCAGCAGCTGTTCACTTGGTCTAAGGTGCTAACTTGCAGCCATTTACAACTTTTCATTTATTTTCATGACCTTGACACGCCGTTCCCATTCCACACATTTCCTATGCTCTACAGCTTTTCTTCAATAGAAATTATTGGTTCTCATAGTATACGGCCTTTAGATTTGCTAGCTTTTCTGGTCAACATTCCGAAAGATAGGCAGTGCAATTTTCCAGTGCAAATATGTTATTTAAAAGGTCAGAGGATAAATGAATTGCTAGGTTTGGCCAAAGATGTAAGTAAAACTTTACGATCCTGCTAAAACCCTTGATTTGCTGAACATTTTTGTAGTTTACGAATAACAAAAAAAGAATCTGTATCAATTACTATTCGAGCGTCAAATGAAACCAAAAACTTAGTGTGAGATTTCGAATTCCTGTCGAGACAAAAAAAATATTTATACTTTGCAAAAAGTCGTAATTTAACTATTTTTTGTCTCGGCACGAATTTAAAATTCACATTAATATTTTGATTTGAAGAGCATTTTTCTTCGTAAATCGACCATGCTGAACAACAATCCTGTGTTAGAATTCAGAGTTTCACTAGCGAAAAAAATTCAACGTCGAAAATGGTTTTTGTGATTTTGTTGGGAGATTTACTTAACAGTTGATAGTCCTCTTTTTGCTTTGCTTTAAAACATTTTTTGGTGTAGTTTTTATTGCTCTGTCAAATGGTATATACTTTACGCCGTCCAGAACAGCTAGATCACACTTAATTTTGCACATTAAGTATCAACAACGTTTTTAAGAAATTGCCACAGTTGTTTCTCTAGCTCATTTAATCATAATAAGTACCTCAAAAATTATCTTATTAGAAAGACCGCGTTCTACTCCTCTCTTCGAAGCAATCTCAAAATGACTTGCATAAATTACTTAATTTAGGTCTTTGCCGCAGCCAAGTCTCCTGTACTTTCCAGCTCAAGATTGAGGAAGACAATAAGACGTATGATGCCAACAAGCTTTTCCAGTTGACCAATCTATTGACCCGAGAATCCTTGCACTACTATTATGTGGAACAAAAAAATGATTATTGCATGACAGTTTTAAAACGTTGTTTGTTGTAGAGACTAATTGTGACAAGATACTCAACTTGTGTCTTTTTAAGTTTTAGTTATAACATTCATTATCCTTAAAGATAAAAATAAAGTATATCATGAAAATCATATCGTGATAAATGTGGCAGAATATCAATTTTAAAACCCCTGGCGGAGGCGGCGGCGCTTTTTTAAGAAGCGCGCAAGCAAATCTGCTACGTTAAACACGAATCCGCTGTCACAGTTGAAGGCTTGCCTATCCAAAAGAAAGTTTTACGTCAAATGTCTTTAAATTTTTTCCGGGATTTCTGCTTAACATCAACATTTTTCGAACACAAATTTTTGGAAAAAAATCGCAAATCGACTTGCACCCTTTTAATTTTCAGTGCATCAGGAAGAGAATTTAGTTCTGCATCTTTCTGACCTAAAATTTATGAAAAAAGTGGGGAGAAGTGGGACTAAAATAGTCTTTGAAGTTCGCTAGTCGTCCTAACGAGATGCGCACACCCACATACCTCAGACACAAATCACTCGAAAGTGACTCTGGATGCAGAAAAAAAAACACGCATACCAGAGTTTCTAGGTGCGGTTGGCCCCACTATTCAAAACTATGTTCAACATTTTACTTTTTCAAAAATACAGACAATGAAGTGTTCAAAAATTAGCTTTGCCTCCCCTCCAAATACAGCCCTTATTCCCTTAAACGTTGTTCGGGCAACATCCTGGTATTTGGTGGTTGAGGAGTACCAACATGGTTCGGGCACCATCCTGTTCTGGTGAGATATCGGACATAGATTCGCAAAACATGAGAGAAATTTGGGCTTGAACGCGAACATCCACAAAAAATCCAGGCAAAAATCCACAACGTCCAATTTGGAGGGCAAGAAATTTTTTTTAAAAGCAACTTAAATTATACGTATTTGTGCTTAAAAGAAAGCTAAGATGTTCTACTTGAATGTTCCGGTAAAATATCTGGCATAGATTTGCAAAAAAATGGCTAAAAATTGTGTTCTAAGTCAAAAGTGGCGAATCACCCACCCACACATCCCAAAGACTATAGAGATATATTCTTGCGGTAAACCATCTCATTCATGATTATTTCTTCTTACATTTTTTCCGGCTTATTTTTTTTAGTTATCGCAAAGCCAATGAAGAGCCAAAGGCAGGACTTTCCGCGAAGAAATCGCCGAAGGGAATTGTTGAAGCAGTCGAAGGTGCGTTTTCTTTTTACTTTATGTGAGTAGTATTTTTACGTTACGTAATAAGCTTTTACGTACGTTTTCAAGTTTGATTTTATTATGTTGATGTAATTATATATTTTTAGGTAAAGAATACTATCTCTGAAGAAGGAATGTGCCATCACCGAAGAAGATTGCCATCGCTGCAGAAGAAGTGTGCCATCAATGAAGAATGCCGAAATCTCTCACATTAAAAAATTCTCATTAAATTCTCATACTTCGGGAGAAAGCTCCCCCGAAGTATGATTTGTGTTGTGTCCTTTTAATTTTTTCAATCTTTTTAAACATATTTGGTTGGCAGTATTATTTTAAATACGTATAAGTTTTACACTAACAGATACAGATAAGTAGCCGTAAACCCGAAAATAAAAAATACTTTGATAATTTGACGAAAACATCGTTGCCAACAAGAGTGTAAAGGCGAGCAGGACACTTCCCATCTTTAATGCTGAATTTGTGGTATCCGTCAAAAAGTAAACGATAAATACCCTTAATTGATACCCTTTTTTTTGCAAAAAGTTTACCTCCCTCTAAACTGGGCATATTTTTGAGGAACCAAACCAAACAAAGTACGGTAATAAAACACGTGTTATAGAAATGCGGCAAAATTTTAAAAACTGTTTGGCACGGATATTCTTGTTTTTGTCCAGAAAACAATAATTAATGTTTGAGCCACAATGACAAACTACTGTAAAATGTGCTTTTATTAAAAAACACTGTCAAAATGAGAAATTTTAGTTTAATAGAAATCAGATAATGTGTTCTAGTAATTTAAAACCATGGTTCGCAGAAACAGCAAATTTGCTGAAATGCAGCGAAAATATTTGGCGTTGTGTATTTATGAAAAACAGAAAAATCGCAGCAAAAATGAAAAAAATTTTACTGCATCTTTTTGTTCATTAAATATTACTCGTCTTTCCTTTTTCGACTAACTTTTTTGGTTTTTTTATCGGAAATTTGAAAAAGCATGAACGACTCGTACACAAACATGTGCACTGGCCGGCCCGGCCCGGGGCCGTGCGGGTCGAGGTTTTTATGGCCCGGGCCGGGCTAAAACCCGATCGGGCCGGGCCGGCCCGCCTCGGCCCGCCCAATAAATAATTTTCAAAATCCCGCCTCTTCGAAATCCCTTTTTCCAAAATCCCAATATTTTCAATATACCGCAATTTTGAATCGTTTCCAACTTCTTTTCTTACTCATCGTCAATCCTTCTTCTCCCTTGAGTCGCTCAGAAACCCCATTCTTCCACCTGCCGCCGCCAACACAATCGACGCGATGTTCTTGCCTGATGTGGAGGATGAGGAAGCCGGCTCGACTGATGAAGTGGATCGTTACTTGATGAAGAAGTTCTTCGATGTCCCCAGGAATCTAGGCCACTTTCGGAAGAACAATGCCGCCGAATTTTCTGGACTCGCCAAGCTCGCCCTCAAGTTGCTCTGTATTCCGGCATCGACAGCTGAAGACGAGAGGATGTTTAGCAAGTTGCGCCAGCTGGTGGAAGAGAACCGTGAACGCCTATCTGCCGGATCGATTTCTTCAGTTTGCATTGGAAAGTGTTTGATGGAAAGAGATATTGTGTCCGAGTGATATGGTGAATAAAGATTTGATTGATATTCGAATGAAATGATTTTATATGATTTTTGTTTTCTGTCCCCCACATAGATAAAGAACCGGGCTTTGCAAGAACCGGGCTTTGCAAAAAACTGCAGTGTGAAGACACGCCCGGGCCGTGCTTCACTTTTGAAATTTCCCGCGGGCCTGGCTAGGCCGGGCTTAAGAAAGCATTTGGCGGGCCGGGCCGTAAAATTTCGGCCCGTGCACATGTCTGCTCGTACATCAGCGTAAAATTGCAGTGTGAAGAGGAGGCCTCTCCTAAAGCATCCGTCAAAAAGTAAACGATAAATACCCTTAATTGATACCCTTTTTTTTGCAAAAAGTTTACCTCCCTCTAAACTGGGCATATTTTTGAGGAACCAAACCAAACAAAGTACGGTAATAAAACACGTGTTATAGAAATGCGGCAAAATTTTTGCTGCATTTTGCTGAAATTTTGCTGTTTTGTGAAATTTGAATTTGAAATTTAAACTTGCTGCATTTCAGCAACTTTGCTGTTTTTGCAAACCATGATTTAAAGGACCATACCCGTTTACGGCCACGAGATTTGTATGTTTGAATTGGCGGGGGACAGATTTTTCACTCCGAAGATGTATTTTTGAATTAAAAAGTGATTAAAAATGGTGATAAAAAGTCATTTAGTCCATTTTTAATTCAAATTATTATTTTATTTTACTGTCTTATCTATTCTACTATCGCAATGTCTTGATAAAATATTTTACTGCAGATCATTACGCATTATGCCCTTAAATATTGGGATTAGAAGGCC
>JAMRYI010001102.1:0-45030 GCA_029231635.1 Ditylenchus weischeri | reverse complement strand
GAAATAGAATTAAGACTCACTACACGCGTCACTTCCACTGGCGATGTTCTTCCGGCTTCCACAAATCCAAAGACTGGCTTCAAGCGGTAATGATTGTTGTTTGATGACCGAAACTTGAAAGTCATACGAGCTTCTCCCGATTGGCCTAATGCAAATTGTGAACACCGCCATTAGCAGAAACTTCCAGCTGTTTTAGACGGTGATTGATCTGCATGGAAGCTACGTCCTCATAAGCCTGTACTGTGCCTTCGTTTGTGTGGATGACTTGACTCCCAAACCGCTCTAGTGTCGACAGTAGTACGTATTGTCTTTTAATTCATTTTCCTATGTTGCGCTTCGACTTTCCAGTTTAGATACTGAAACCGCTATGCCTCTCAGATAATGAGTTCCAGGATCTGCTGCCGCCTAATTCCGCTGTACTACAGAAAAGTTTAGGGAAGAGGCAAAATGGTGGTGGCAGGAATCAAAACCTGCAGCTTCAGTTCTGCCGGGCTGATGTGCTATCATTACACTACGCCACCTTTCCTTCTTTTCCCATGGGCCATGTATATCTGCTCTTTACAATATTGCTCAGATGGGACTAAGTGCTGGTTGGCTTAACTCGGCAACATCTTCCCCAAATCACCGCAAGTTTCTTGCTAGCTGTCGAGTGAATGCTGTGGAAAGATTCTGCTGTGGAGTCTGGAGAGCGCTGTCTTCTCTTTAGCAATCGGGAAAAATCACTGACTGTTTGTATCGTTGTAGTGTGCTCATGTCAATAAAATTTATACGCCGATGATGCCTTTTTGATCATGATACAAGGAATTTACGTAATTGTGGAGATATTCACAAAATAAAAATAATCATCTTCTCATTTTAACTGGTTCATTTGTGTTGTTAGCTGGTGTTTCATGTACATTTCTGATTCTTCTGTGGTGCACTGCGTATTTTTTCCTCTCCTCCCTTCTGGTCCAATTTGTGTCTAAGTCATAGTGCTCGTATTTCCTTGGCAGTGCCACGATCAGCAAAATAGGCGAAAATACTATTCCGTGCAAGAGGCTAAATGTGATCACCAAGAATACTGCTCCCAAAAAATATTAGAACTATTTATTACAGGGATCACCAGAGCCTATCGGCGCCTCTATATTTCGAAAATTTCAATGAGGGGCTATGACTTCATTCATAAAAATAGGTATATCCCCTATTAGAACTCATTTTTTTCGCCTGTTTTTTTTTTTAAACGAAAGCTGACATTCTGGGGAACACGATGGTATCAGCGACAAAAGTGATTTTGCTATCTACCACCCGTTCTGGCCTTCGAAGTAAAAAAGCGTTACCCACCCACACATGCCAAATACTATATAAGATTATAACTATTGTAGCATCCACTAAGGTCAGCACCATTATTCCCACAACTGTCGAGAAAGCGCCCTTTAATGTAAACAGAAGTATTATTTTTATCATATACCGTAAATTCTCTAATAAACGGACCCCCCTACAGTTAACTATTTTTAAATTTCTTTTGCTTTTTTAACCCCAACGTTGTTTATTTTTTAAAAAATACGACAACTCATTTTGTAGATCTTTCCAAACTCTACAAAATGAGTTTGTCTCGGGTATACCCGAGACAACGGCATTTCACCACTATCAAACCGAATTAGTCCAGAAAACAGGTTTTGGAACTTGAAAAACGTAAAAAAAATTGATCCAAGTGGACGACCACTTGGTTTTGATGTACCCGGGTAGTCGTACCCTGGTTGGGGAGCTCAGGCAGTGTAGTGGTACTCAAGTAGTGATATTTTTGTCTTGTAAAAAAATTTTAAAATTTAAAATGTTTTTTTATGATCCAATCTCAGTTCTACTGGATAATCCATGCACCACTTAAACCAAGTGGTCGTCCACTTGATCATTTTTACGTTTTTCAAGTTCCAAACCCTGTTTCTGACTATTTCGGCGCGCTGAAGTTGGTTTGATAGTGGTAAAATGCCGTTTTCTCGAGTATTTTTTGAGTATTGGACAATAATTGATTTTGGTGAAATCAATTATTGCCAAAACTCAATAAATACCCGAGAAAACGGCATTTCACCACTATCAAACCATCTTCAGCATGCTCGAATTAGTCCGTAAAACAGGTTTTGGAACCCGAAAAAGTAAAAAAAAATTGAATTTTTTCCATATCGAACTGGCCATTATAAAACCATATCGAACTGGCCATATCGAAATTTTTCCAAAATTTTAGAAAAATTTTGGTCAGCTTTAGCAACAATCCAGCAACCAAATATATGCAGCACTACTTTAATTTATGTTTTTACGTTTTTTATACGTTTTATTTATGTTTTTATGAAATTATCACTTAAATATCCGTTTTCTTTATCCTCATAAGAACTCATGCGTTCAATGGCACTGAAATCTTCGGTGGCATCTCTGACACCTTTCAGTGTTTTGAATGGAGGTCCCTATAGCTCAAAACAGTGTAGCGTCGCCATCCTCACATCATGAGCATTGGTTGAATGTAAAAAAGCAGGTTTCAGAGGCCAACGATATATTTGACTAACCTCTGAATGATTTGTGATCATTGTTTTCGAATATGCATGCCGTAGCTAGTCGGTATTTCATCTATGATTGAAAATTGAAAATTCAAAAAAATTAAACTTTGACTGAAAGTTTTAGTCTGAAACACAGACAAATCGAAGCAAACGAAAAAATTTGGAACGCTTCACGAATTTGCGTGTCATCCTTGCGCAGGGGCCATGCTAATCTTCTCTGTATTGTTCCAATTTTAGTATATGTCCATTTGGAATGAACGTATAAGGGTGAGAAAAACTTGTATATATAGCCACACTTATCTACGGCTCAACAAATTGCTGGGTTTGACAACAAGTTAGACGGTTAGAGAAAAAATACTTTTTAGACGCTTCCAACAAAAACTTCTCAAAAACTAAAAAAATATTGGCTCAATATTCGTCAGGACCAGTGTTGTAAAAGCACCGGTGCCAAATTTTGACTTGGCACCGGTGCGGTGCCGGTGCGGTGCCAAAAAGGTCCGGTGCCGGTGCTGGTGCCGGTGCGCGAATTTTTTTGAGGTGGTGCCGTATTTTTTATCTGTTTTCTGTTAAAATTGTGATCAATTTTAAGAAAAGCTGAGCTTTTATTTGTAAAAAACGCAGGATGTTACTTAAAAAGTGTCAAAGGGATTCTGAAGCTATGGGATGCATTGGTCGAACTCTTCTCTCCCGATAACAAGCCACCAAAGATGCTGGAAGACTTCTTCAAATCGGATGATTCTCTGGTCATGTGCCGATTTCTGCAAAGTGTACTCGCTTTGTTTGAAAGGCCGTTGCTTGAACTTCAGGTATATATGTTGATCATCTATTTATTTTATCAGTCTGATTTAGAAATCGGACCAACCAGATCGGTACTGACACCGGTGCTGAATTTTATTATGAACACGAGAATGTGGGTCTGGTGTGAAGTTTTGGGCCATAGTGAACTTAGCTTTCAAGCTGGACGAAAAAAGTTAGAAGCAACAAAGAAAATCATACCTGCTCGAGCAAATTATTCCTAGCTTCTGTATTGTCTTGAACCTTGTCTGACCAATGGCTGAAGCTGTCTCGACGAATTCACTTTAACTCGCTATCGACAATATCCTTGAAACAAAAAGCTTTGCAAAAAATTCTTGTTAGTAAAACTACTGAGCATGTGCAATGTGGTAAAAAAAATCAGTCACCAAAACCACCCAAATCTTACATATGCTACGTTACTCGCTGAAGTAAATAACATATCTGAAATTCAAGTGGATTTGATAACAGAAATTTATTTGACCAGGTGGACCATCCACATGATCCGAGTTTAACTAGATGGATGGAGATGTAGACTGGAGATGGATTACTGAGATGATTAGTGATTGTGTGTAATGTACAAAAAATGGACTGATCCAAACAATTGAAAAAATGAAGAAAAGAGAAAAAAAATAGCGCTTACACTTTGCATTTAACACTTAACATACCATCAGAGCCAGCAACCAAACAACCCTTGATTAATTTTTTTTGGAAACGCAAAGGAAACGCAAGATTCCTTTCCTCGGTTGACCGATTTGGAATATCTTCGAGCATTAGCTCACGATTATATCATGTGATCAGTGAATTGTTTTTTGTAGCACGCTTATTGTTGGTTGTTGAACTTGTTGTTTGCTGACATAATAAATAAGGGTTTGAATACATTTTCAATTGAATGTAGGTTTTTTATAAGGAATATCAATTGGATATATAGATCCAGTTGGAAACTAACTGGATGACCATTTAGAAAATTTAGTTGACCGCCCAGTCAAAAAAATCTGTTGCCAAAAACACCCAAATCTTACATACCTTATTATCTCTAATTAGCGCCCCGTGGCGCTTTTATTTCAACTTTTGTCGAGAGGGGGCGCTTATTGGAGACGGGGCGCTTTTTTTCAATGTGCCTGTGCCGAATATTTTTATTTTTTGAATATCCGAAGAAAAAAGGACATTTTGAACATTTATGAGAGAAAAGGTCAATTTATCCAGTGCTTTTGCCATTTTTAAGTGAAAAAAAAAGGATTTTAACTAAAATCTTTTAAATAAATAAAGATTTGGGGTCCCGAAAAAGGACAAATCTTCTTAAAAAGGACGTCTAAGAGCCCTGCCTATAACCCATTACCCTTTACAACCTTGATTTGACAAAGAAATTAAAGCAATTTACACCCCGATAAGACGTCAACCAAAGCTGGTCCCCAGGGGTGACGTGTTATCCAGGTTTGACTGTATTGCTTTTATGTATTGCATTATAAGTGCTCTACAACATTTGAATGCGAAAGAGTGATGTGATGGAAGGGACAGAAAATTTGGACTTCTAGCACCTGCTATCGGTATTTACTTGTAATAGACCTTAAACTGAATGACATGATTACCAAGCATTTTGGTAATCATGTCATAGATATTTCGGCCATATTTAACAAAGTGGGAATTTTCGACTTGGTTCCCATGTTGTTTTGTTTGTAATATTTCAGGCTTGGGCAAGAGTTGGACAGCGTATGTAAATAGTCTGAAATATGTGTGAGTCTGTTTTAACATACCACTTCCTGAGCCTATGAAATATAAAATCGAAAAATTTTGTGGCAATAATTCTTTTGATATTGAAATTTATAATATTCAAAATAAATTGTTTTCTCTTCACTCGTAAATATTTTTAGCTTTTTAAATTCTATGTTTGTTGTTATTCACTAACATACAATCGCACTATAATGATAATTTTTTTCAAAAAAATTGATCATAAAAGGGGCTTGTCTCAATAACTTTGTCAGGGAGGAGGGGGCGCTTATTGGAGAGGGGGCGCTAATTAGAGATAATACGGTATGTTACTTTGCTCGTGAAGTAATTAACATACCTGGAATTTATGTCGTTTTGATGACGGAATTTTTTTTGACAACGTGGACCGCGACATGATCCGAGTGGATATTTGGTTAAAGTACAAGTGCAAAGTAAAAAAAAATTAGACTGATCCAACAGAAATCTACGGTCTCCTTGTTGTTTTCCTGTGAAAAATAGCTTGGTACCCCCTGTTAAATGTGGTCATGGTGGTAAAAGTAATCATGTTAATCATAATCATCTTAACCACCATGGTCACCTTAGTTACCATGACCACATTAAAAACAACATGAGCTACCAAGCGATTTCTCACACAAAAAAGAGCAGAAGGACCAAGGCAAATTTTGGCAATGGATTTTTAAATAGAACCCAAATTTTGTACACAGCGAAATTATGGCCCAGCGAAATTTTGGCGCGGCCAAATTACGTCTGTGTCCGAAACTTTTGCGTTTTTGGAGGGTTCAAAAATAAGCACTCCAGCCAGGGCGCTAATTAGAGATAATAGCCATAGCCGCATAGCCAGGGAAGGTCACATGTTCTGATCTTCTGGGTGCACACCTTGTTTTTTACTCTATCTATTTTTCCATGTTTTATTTATTCTATTGAAGAACGCACGTAATCAGAATAAGAGCTGAAGGCGGAATAATTAGAAGCCACTTTAGTATAGTTTGAATCGGCCCGACTCCAAGACAGTCAAGCCGACCTAGATAAAAACAAAAACGTGGGAGACTTCCTAGCAGGCACGTTTTATTTACATCCAATTTCTACAAACAAATGTAATTACAGCTAGAAATATATACTTAAGACCAAATCTTGTTTGCTTAGCTCGGATTCAGCATTTCTTCACCAACGTAGCCATTCTTGATGAACTTGGACTTGTAGGACTTGATGAATCGATCCGTCACCGGATCCTTTTGAAACGCTTTGAGAACAATCGATCGTCTGAAGATTGTGAGATAGGGATAACCAAACCCGCAATTAAACGATAAATTTTACCGATGTTTAGCATCTTCAGCATATGAATCAATAACCTAAAATTTGACGGATGGAAGATTATTATGCAAAAACAAAATTACCTCTTGCAATGGAATTTCCAAGTAGTCAGCAATCACGGCAATGATACTCATCGGGATTTCTAAAATAAACGAAAGACGTTCTTAAACTGAGTAAGAAGAACAAATACCGCTGTAAGTGATCATTTGGATAGCCATCGGGAAGATCTCACTAGCATCAGTGATCGACTTCTACAAAGCAAATGCAAAAAGAAATGAAAATGATCATGTACCTGTTTCTTCGCTGCCAAGCACACAACGATGAGAAGCACAATTGCGATAAGACAAATTGACACATTGATTGCCATTGCCACAATTGCCAGAGTGAGATTGAAAGCCCAGACTTCTGCCATTGATTGAACCAGTACAACGAATGCGACAAAGAATAATAGAGCTGCTTGCAGTTCGTTTTGCGAAAGACGACTTCAGAAAATGGGCTCTGATTCTGAGTGCCTATGATTTCGATATTCAATACATCAATACTGCTGAAAGGGGACAGTTGTGTACGGAAAAATGTGATATGGCATAAGCAGGTTTCGTAAGTTTACAGCTCTGATCGAAATCGGCCCGCAGATTTTAAGAATTATATAATGACAAAATAAACGATGTTTCCATTCTCTGACTACTATCCAGCCTGCTTATAGATAACTTAGAGATAATAACAGTAATTATTGTAAAACAAATGCAAACAAATTCTTAATCACGATGAAGAACAATTAACAAGCAAGAATATCCTCTTTAGAAGTTTTGCATAAATTCTTGAGCATTTTGCAGTTTAGTGGCACGTTGAACGGCTCGAGTACTCATCGTAGAGCGAAACTTGAGAATACCCAATAGAAGCAATTCCTTAACAGCAGGGATAGACAACTATGATGAGAAATGTTGAAACATACCTTGCGGCGGAGGCCGACCAACTCTCCCACGCGAACAACATCCAGATTGATGACGATAATGTTGACAAGAAGAATGGAAGAGGCAGCTCTCACTTGAAGACGCGCTGACTGCCCAACCACTTCTGCACTGGCAAACGTTTCTTGCCCAAACAAATCCACCATATAATTGCAAAGGATCGACATTATCTGAATACAAAATGTTGGAGTATGTACTTTGAAGACAGATAGCACAATAGCAAAATGTGTGCTGAAAATGAGCTGCAACTAAATTTGAAAACGAGACAGACAAACACAACTATTGTCGAAGCTTAAGAGAATTTCGTGTCTGAAAAAACATATCTGTTTGCAAAAAAACTCCTTTTTTGTAAGTATACTGAGTATACTATACTCCGAAGTCAACTTATCGGTTCGTATTCATTCCATTACAACTCATTTACCGTATTTTCTGTAATTTCTCCCCCGCGGGAGAAATTTTTCAACCCTCCTCTAGATGGGGGAGTAATTAGAAAGAGGGGAGTAATTTTTCAACAATAAGGCGCTACGAAAATTTTTCACATTTTGGTATTAGGGAAACTACATTGAGTAATGCTATATCAAATTTTCAGCCATGTAGATTTTGCCTTTCTGGCACAGGACTAGCTTGTTTACAATCTCTCGTTTACCCCTTAAATCAAGCTTTTCCTTAATAGTAGACTTAGTGCTTGCACTTAACTACCCGACTGAGCTATGAGCATCACTGCTATCTGCTGTAAATGTAAACGAATAAACACTAATGCCAAAGGTGAACATAGCACATGTCCCAAAACTCTCTACTTCGGCACTCCACAACACTATACAATTGCGACATTATAGTTTATAGCTCCTACTTTAAGGGGCGTACCACCGCGTTACACTGTAAATTAAAGCGGGGACCAGCAATTATTTAAAAATCGTCCTCGTTTCATGTCAAATCTGATATTTATGAACTTATCCTACCTTTAAAAAGTAGGCAGAAAACTTTCGTCGGATTAGGTAGAACGTTTATAGAAAACAGTCATGAGAGAAATAAATTGTTGGTTCCCGCCTTAATTGCAGTGAAACGCGCTGGTATGTCCCTTTAAGAGCCATTTTAAAGCAGTGGAAACATGCCACTAGCAGCGCTTGTGCTCAAACCTACCAAAACTTTAGCATCTATCCTTAGGTAAAAAGCAAATACTCACTATTCTCTGGGATCAACACCCCAAGCAGCCAATACGAGAAGCAGGACCTCAGTCTTAATACTGAAAAAAACAGAAAATCAGTTGTGAAGTATTGGACTAACAGCATCTCCCAGTCCATCTACCTTTTGCTAGTCACCTAGAAGCCTTAGGTCTGGATGTTTTCGCTTCGATCAGCCTGCTAGATGCTATTTATATTAACCCGTCTACTACAATGGTGCAGGGCTAGTTCTTTGGAGTTTGAACATCCGCAGTGAATTAGGGTCTAAACAACCTGCTCAAGTGAACCCATAAAGTATTCCAATGAATTCGGTACCTAGCCAGATGACCAGCACTCCTAGAGCATTATCCACAATGTTATATTATTTTTGAATTTTCGTGGTGGCAAAGAGTTTCTTACGAATTGTCAAATTCGGATCATGAACCGTTAGCTCAGCGTTCAAAATCACGGAAATCTTTGTTTTCTTTAATTTTCGGTTTAAATTCGTGTGGGGAGCGTAATTAAAGAGGGGAGCGTGATTAAAGAGGAGGGGGGAGAAATTAGAGTGGGGGTTAGTAATTTTTCGATCCTCCTTTAGAGGGGGGAGTAATTAGAGGGAGGGGAGAAATTACAGGAAATACGGTAATCACATGTCATATGATCCCACCTCATTTGACCCGTATTTCGGTTTGAATTAAAATTTCAACATTTTATAAACATGTCGATCTTTTCTTAAGCACAATAAATAGAATAATCTTTTTTAATTTTTTTGGTTCAAGCAATCTCGATGGCTATGTACAGGTGCATGCATTGCTAATAAGTATGACTGACCAAGGAGTCAGACGATTTTGAATTTCATTTCGGGTTGAAATTCCTGTGTTTGGACTAGGTGAGGTTGTGATTCTTCCGCCTCGCATGAACCATCGGTTGTTCTCAGGAAACGTTTTTCGGATAAGCACTCATCCAAGGCAATTTTTTCGCGAAGAAATATATTTTTCGCAAAGATGCTCAAAACATGGTGAAAAGTGTTAAACAATTTTGGAAAAAAAAATTGTTTGAAAATCCCTCTGTGGTCCCCTGTGGATCAGCTACAAAAAGAGGTAAATCAACAAGAAAGTATTTGCCCCATTTTTTAAAATTTTCCATTCACTGCTAAATTCTTATCACGGAATTCAAAATCTTTGAGTCAGAACCTTGCTCATATCCCCATCATTTTTTCATGTGATGTGTAAAAAATCAATCAGTCATACAGATTTATTGGAAAGAAAAACTCAAAAATGTATCATAATAGTCCAAAAGGTCACAAAGAATAATAATAAAAACAGTGGATCTCTCCCATTCTCACTTAAGCATTTAGAAGCATTTTCGGTGGACAATCGATGGGCCTGCAAAACGCAATAATTTATTAGTTGGATATTCTAGTCGTTAAGAAATTCAATTTACCGCTTTCGTCGTACTCTTGTTTGGAGATCCACATTTGTTGGAAGGTGGACAAAGAGGCGAGAATGGAACCTCCGATCCAGACGGAGTATTTGCGCTCTGGTGGGGCGATGATCTTGATCTTCATGGTGGATGGTGCCAAGGCGGTGATTTCCTTCTGAAAATTGATAAAATTGTAAATTGGTTGACTATTAAAAAATTTACGTAGTTTAAAGTTAGTTACTACTCTTTTAGTCCTAATAAGCAAAATATTACAAACCTGCATACGGTCAGCAATACCGGGGTACATGGTGGTTCCTCCGGAAAGCACGGTGTTGGCGTACAAGTCCTTACGGATGTCAATGTCTAAATATGAAGGGCGATAAAGTACACATCAATACACTTTTCCAAAAACACATACCGCACTTCATGATGGAGTTGTAGGTGGTCTCGTGGATTCCAGCAGATTCCATACCCAAGAAAGATGGCTGAAATTAGAATTTTTGAAATCTTTGAAGACGCACAATAACAAACTCCTCCAAACAAACTTTTGATCAAAAAATTTTTCTCAATACTTTTTGTCCTATGTTTTTTTGGCCCTATTCCACAATGGGTACCATTTTTTGCCTTGGTCCCCCTGTTGTCTTTCACCATTTTTTTCGAATAGTGCAATATTTTTTGTGCTATTTTATGATTTAGCAAGCATCTTGTTGAAACGAAAGAAGTTATACATTTGGAGGATATACGACTCAGGCATTTGTTTAAACTCTATGGAACAAGCGATAAATTGCTGGCATCTTACATCACTGAAGTAGTTTTCCGTCAAAATTGTCGAGCGAAAAAATGGAATTATCTCAAAAAGTTTTTCGAACAAATTAGAACGATATTTTTTTCTAATTTGTGATACAAATATTTTGAATAAAAAATTTGGGATCTTGTGGGTTATCCATGTACACTTTTTCAATTACTTTAAACAAGGACGGAAATGTTATTGAATGTGATAAAAATTGAAAAAGTGTACATGGATAACCCACAAGATCCAAAATTTGAATAAAAAAATGGTGAAAAACAACAGGGGGACCAAGGCAAAAAATGGTACCCATTGTAGAATAGGGCCTATTTTCTAATTCAGCAAAAACACCCATTCATCCTGAGTCAGATTTTGCCACATCGTTAAGTGTAGAATTGCCACATCGTTAACTGTAGAATTGCCACATCGTTAACTGTAGAATTGCCACATCGTTAACTGTAGAATTGCCACATCGTTAACTGTAGAATTGCCACATCGTTAACTGTAGAATTGCCACATCGTTAACTGTAGAATTGCCACATCGTTAACTGTAGAATTTCTCGTATATTATACGAGAAGTTCTACAGTTATTGACGCACATTTATCGACGATTCAATATTTCGCTCAAAGTGAGTGGGTGATTTCGCTAACTCAGAGATAAAAAGTTTATTTGGAGGAACCTTTATTGAAAATTTGTGAATGTACCTGGAAAAGAGCCTCTGGGCAACGGAAACGCTCGTTTCCGACGGTGATCACCTGTCCATCGGGCAATTCATAGCTCTTCTCTAAGGAGGAAGAGGAAGCAGCAGTAGCCATCTCCTGCTCAAAGTCCAGAGCTACATAGCACAGCTTCTCCTTGATGTCACGCACGATTTCTCTCTCAGCGGTGGTGGTGAAGGAGTATCCACGCTCTGTCAGGATCTGAAATTAATAGGATCTTGACTTGCACAATGCATAATAGTTCTGTTTATTACCTTCATCAAGTAGTCAGTCAAATCACGACCAGCCAAATCGAGACGGAGAATGGCGTGAGGAAGAGCATAACCTTCGTAGATTGGCACGGTGTGGGTCACGCCTTAAGTAAGTAAGTGTTATAGGCATCAAAGCTTCTAAAAAGTTTCCAAAATTCATCCAAGTTTCCATAAATTCCTCAAAATACCCCATATTCAAAATGTCCCAACGTTTTTGTTAAAATACACAGCCCGTAGACCCTGGACGGAATTAAAATTTTCGGGGTAGGCTTTTATCTAGGTTCGATTTTTGCAAAAAAACGGGAAAGTCTTTGTACTCCTCAATATACCTTCACAAAAACACCTACCATCTCCAGAGTCGAGCACAACTCCAGTGGTACGTCCAGAGGCGTACAGAGAGAGCACAGCCTGGATGGCGACGTACATGGCGGGGGTGTTGAAGGTCTCAAACATGATCTGGGTCATCTTTTCTCTGTTGGCCTTGGGGTTGAGGGGAGCCTCGGTCAACAGCACTGGGTGTTCTTCTGGAGCCACACGCAACTCGTTGTAAAATGTATGATGCCAGATCTTCTCCATATCGTCCCAGTTGGTCACAATACCGTGCTCAATCGGATATTTCAGGGTCAGGATACCTCGTTTGGACTGAGCCTCGTCTCCAACATACGAGTCCTTTTGTCCCATGCCCACCATGACTCCCTGAATTGAGAGTTATTAACTAATTGATTAGACAGGATAATGGCCAACCTGATGCCGAGGACGACCAACAATGGAGGGGAAGACAGCTCGGGGAGCATCATCTCCAGCGAAACCGGCCTTGCACATACCAGATCCATTGTCGACAACCAATGCGGCAACTTCTTCGTCACACATTTTTAGAAGCTAGTGGTAGGTGGGAAATAAAAGAATAGAATTGCAAACTGCAATTTTGGTTTCGTAAGATTTTGTGTGACTTGTAACAAGAACATAGATAAACAATATACAAATAAAATTATGGTTTGGCGGGTTTTTCACTTATTTCAAAATAGTGTTGAAACGACTCCCAAGTAATTTTTATATGCTTAAAACGATGAAAAGGTTATTTTTTAACATTTTTCCACACAAAAAAATTCCACACATTTGAAAAAACATTTTTGACCAAAACTTGACTTTTTGCCTTGGGGTACCAAGGTAAACTACTTTATATTAGGGTATTCTACCGCGTTTTGGTCCCTGGAGCTTGGCAAAAAGAGTCTCTTTATGCATTTTTGATTAAGAGTCTTGCTCGGAATCATGTCTAAGGTAAGTGAGTGCGCGCATCTCTAACCCACCAAGCCCTTGCTGGATGTATTAAAAAACATGCATCTAGAGCCCCAGTTAACAAAACTATGTTCAAATTCCATGTTTCAAGGGTATTTGTTAATTGTTGTTAGAAATTCGGTTTTTGTCTTTTCTTTAACGTCTTTTCTTCAAGTAAAATTTAGGTCAAAAATTTTTTTTGAAAAAATCAGCTTTTTATGTCGAAAAGTATCGCAAAACAACTTTTTTATCGTTTTAAGCATATAAAAATCACTTAGAAGACGTTTGAACACTATTTTGAAATCAATAAAAAAGCCGCCCCCCCCCCAACCCAACAAGTGCCAAATACGTAATAAATAACGTATGCCCGGCTATAACTTTGCGATCTTAATTCTTGGTCGTTTAATTTAAAACAAGCCAAACAGGAAATTTTAAAAGCCGATGACTTTCCAATCATCAATCCTTTTTTATAGTAAAGAGAAAAATTTGCAAACTAAAATTGTTTGCTTAAAATTAATGCAGGTTTAGAGATGTATGTAAAACAATTTGGGGCAATAGCTATGTGCCAATGAACGCACACAGATATATGAGCAGAGTGATCATTTAGTGGCCTTGACAGACAGCAGCAGGGCTGCAATCAAGGGCGGTTGCGCACACTTGTGATTGCGATGATGAGGATGGCTGTCAGTCAAACAGATTTTTAGTGGTCAGTCAGTCAACAGCAGCAGCAGCAATATGTTTAATCTCTAGTTAGGCTGCGAAAAGGTAGGCTGATCCAGCAGCTACTGCAGTTACACAACATTTTAAAAGTTTCTCAAGCAAACTGGAAAGGAAAAGAAACACCTCTATACTTACAATACCGACAAAAAAACTTTGATTGTACTAGTTGGCCACTTTTCAGTAAAGTAATAAAGTAGATTTAGCATATCGTATTTTATCTGAAAAGGCGCCATGCTCCAATAAGGCCCCAGGCTGGAGGGAGGTTGAAAAATAAGGCCGCATGAGGCCTTTTTAGAGGACGTACGGTAGATATACCTCCTCGGATTTGAGTACTCAAGACAGCGTGGTGGTAATGCTGGTGCTTAGCCACTGTGCTAGTATAAGTCATGTCGTAGGTTGGACTTCGGGCCCGAGTGTTTCACATTTTTATGAAAATTTTTGCTTCTTTTTAGGGTTAATTAGATTTTTTGATTCAGCATTTTGTTGGATTATTTGAAAGTATTCTGTTGTCCACATGTTTTTCAGCTTAGAGCATACCATACATTGAGAAGTAGAAGGAGTTGGTAAAAGCTCTTGAAAAAAGGAAAGGATTTATTCAACCTCTTGGGGCTATGGGGGTGATGGGTATGAAAGCAATTCCTGCTCTTACTTTCTCTCTACTTTAGAATTTAAAAAGAGAGTTTAGCTCTGATCTATTGGTTGATCAGCGGATTATAAGCCAGTTGGCTGGTTGATTGAAAACAAGGGAATTTGAAGAGGAGGAAGAGCAATTCTGAAAACTAGTGAAAATGATAGTGATAGGCGTGGTTTCCAGGTATACAATAGCCAATAAATTCACAGCAAAAAATTAAACTTGAAAGTTTGATTATTTTTTCAAAAGTAGTTCAACTCCGCCTAGCTTCATGTCATTTACTTTTTGTTATATTGTTAGAACTTGAACACTAGAAAGTTAAATTTGACTTGATTTGGTATTAAATTCAAAAGTTCAGGTTAAATCATTTTCGGGACTGCACTCAACCCTCGATTGAACGTCACCTTGGGACCGGTAAATCGATGGTTGACTGCAGTCTTCAAAAATATGATTCAGATCTAAAGTATCTACCGTATTTACTCTAATTATGGCTCGTGGGCTATAACTTTTCAAACTTTTGAAATTAAAAAAAATCCATGTTTTGGACCTTAAAATTTTATCAATTTTTCCAGCAATTTTTTAATTCTAATTTTTTTAATGATACCAAGTCTTTTCCATCTAAATAAAACTTAATCTCAGATTTTTTGTCTGAGATACAGAGCTTTCGGGGTGGGCTATAATTAAAGGATGGGCCATAATTAGAGGAAATAAGGTGGATTCAGTTTTTTTTTTCTAAAAATAAGCTGCTGAAAATCTCAAAGTTGACTGATAAATAATATAACAAGACCCAGCTGGGCAGAGTCAAACCTGACAACCGAAATCACAAAAAAAATATTTTTTAGCCAATAAAATTAATTTTAGCTCAAATAATTTTGAAGTAATTTTTACGACTAAGAAGTTTAGTATTTTCCATACCAAAATAATGATATAGAGAAATAAGAAGTCGCAGTCGCAAGATAGTAGTGGACATCCTCCCCTTTCCTAGCCATATATATATAAAGCTTCGAAGGCAAAGGGTAGTGTGGTGAGTCACCCCTCTCCCTCCCATCACAAATACATAATAAACATCTCTGCCCACCATAATAACAGTCAACCACATGAACAATTGAGCCAAGACAGGGCTTACTCATACTGCTGCCTGTACAACCGCAATCATCACCCTCCAATCAATCGAGCCTGATCAAAATTATCGATTGGAACAGTCTACCCTAACTATCTTTTGTGGACAATGTGATTGCGTGTGCGACCACCCTTCTCATTTTTTACCAGCTTATACCCATCCCACCTCTCTAACTATTTTTAGAGCAAAACTAGTTGTTATTTTCTACTACTCCTTTTGTTCTAGATACGAATAAACATATGATTTGCTCATCCCTTTTTTTAGCAAAAAAATTTTTGGTAGTCTCAAAAAACAATTGTTTACACTTTTTTTTATCATTTCAGCCAAAAAAATTTTCGGTAATAAAAATATTTCAAAATTTATTGCCTTGGTCTCCCAAGCTAATGTTTTCCTAGGCTCGAGAGCCGGCCGAACACATATACAGCCAATAATGATCTAAGTTTGAATGTCGCAGCCATGGCTTGGTAATTGAATAATTTTTCAAGAGTAAATTAGATTTGAATTGTCTAAGTTAAAGTGTATCGAAAAAATTGCGGACAAAAATCGGTACATCAATTGAAAATATACAAAACACTTTACAATTTGAATCGTCCCTCATTCGGAGAAAGGGTGAATTTATTGTTTTGTGTCTGAGATTTCTTTGTCAAACACAAAACCAACCAGCTCTCTGTAAGTTGGACCAAACGACCTTTAGTTGTCAAAGTAGGCAAGGACAAAGAAGTGGCAACAAATTGGCTGTTTGGCGCCCGAAACCATCAATTTTCAAATTTGGACTGTGACAAAGATAGTAGGAGGGGGGATTATTTATGTGCTCTTTCAAGTCTGGTGAATTAATGAGGTCCTTGCTTTGCCCTCCAAATGACCGCTGCATTTCGGTCCCCGGGGACTTACTAGGCCAGATTGAGCAGAAATAGAGATGCCTATCTTGATGGCTTGATTGTATTGCAAAATTGAGTATAGATTTGAGGAAAAAAGATGCATGCGCATGGTGGGAATCGAGCTCAAAATATTCGCAAGAAAAAATAGAGTTAAAGGGGCATGCCACGCTATTAAGAGGTGGTGCCCGCCAATTCAAAACTTTTTCCTAATCATTGAACTTCTGTACGGATTTTTCAATTTTGTTTCTAATAAAACAAGGCCTAGAATTTAATTTGGGGTATGGTTAGAAACCAAGTTGAAAAATCCGTACAGAAGTTCAATGATTAGGAAAATTTTTTGAATTCCCGGGCACCACCTGTAATAGCGTGGGCATGCCCCTTTAAAGAGGCATGCTCGTCGCCGATGGGAACATTTTGAAAGGCGGGTACCAGGTCAATTCAAAAAAATAATGATTTTTGAAATATAAATTTGTTGAGTATTTTTCTTGCAGTAAGTAATAAGCGTTGGTGGCTCAGTGGCAAAGCAGTGGAGGAGTGCGCAAGTCGGTCGTCGGTTCGATTCCAACTGGGAGCGTTGTTTTTCCTCGACATTTCCTGAAATGCGTCATCTTTTTCCTCGTTTGAATTCAACTGGTACCCGCCTTTCAAAATATTCCCATCGACGACGAGTATGCCCCTTTAAGAAATCAAAAAAATTAAGTAAAAGACACTTGTGTCGAGTTATTTAAAACTTTTGTTTTAATTAAAAACAAATAATTTTTAATTTTTTTTATTCGAGAATTTTTTTATTCTGACGAATTTCCAAAAACGATAGACTAGAAACACTTATTTACAAACAAAATAACATGGTGTTAGCTTAGAGTAAAATCCCAAATGGTCATTTTAAAATCATCTAACTTTAAAATTCAAGAAGACTGCAATGGAATGGCAGCCAAGCATGCCAAGTGTGTGTCTAATTGCATTCTCCACAGAAAAGTTGCTACTGCTGCAAAAATAGAAGAGAACCATCTGGCACCAGGACTGGGTATTTGCTTGCACTTGGCGAAAAAAAAGAACACTGCTTAGGCAGAGGAGAAGACCTTATTGAATGCCAGCTGAGGGTTTGGGTGACCAAGCTTAGCGGGACTTTCGCAAACACCCTCATTGACTCATCCTTTTTACTTGCAATGAAAATTGCGAAATATTCGGTGAATTGTAGGTAAAACACAGGAAAAAAAAGTTTTAATCAAAAATAATCTTACGCAATTTCAGATGGCCAACTATTTTCGTTATGGGACTTTCACCATTCCTCATTCACCAAATGGTCCGAAAATAATTTTGAAAGGAGGGGAAACTGCACCCCACCATGTATCAAATAGGTTTTTAGCTTTTTATATCAAAATAGGTATCACTCGAAATTATATAATAAGCCCCCAAACAAACTTTTTGTATTTCTTTATTTGGGGATGCGGAGTGGGATTGGTGTTAAAATTTTTGTGCCGTCAAGCCAAAATCCCGAAATCGACCATTTCGACCCACTGATAACTGTAGAAGCAATAACTGTAGAATTCAAAACGATTGCCGATTATCCCTATTAAACGGGAAGCAATTTTTTTCAAATTTGTTTTGTTTTTTTTAACCCTAACATTGTTTATTTTTCAAAACGTACGACCACTCATTTTGTAGAGTTTGTAAAGCTCTGCGAAATGAGTGGTCGTACGTCTTGAAAAATAAACAATGTTAGGGTTAAAAAAATTTGAAAAAAGTTAACTGTGGGGGGCACGTTTAATATAGATAATAGGGTAACTGTATAATTTCTACAATTTTCTAATGTATAATTTTTCTTCTTAAAAACAGGCAACCCCCCCAAATTCCTAAATAAAAAAATGTTTGTAGGCGTATTATACGTGTTCAACCACAAAAACGAACAGCAAAATTCAGCAAGTGCCATTTCTGCTGCTCACTGACCCATTTAATTCCCCCCTTTCTAATGGAATGCGTTGGTGGTCACCATCTAAGTTATCTACTGGAGCAGGCTGCGACGGCAAGATGGATAGATGTCATAATGAAGATTATTTACAAACAATCAACAACAACTACTATTATTTGTAGGAGTAACAGGAATGTGGAATATCCACCCAAGGCCATCATACCCCTGACGACCTCCATCTACTACAAGTAGTATATAAACCGATGGAGGGCAATCACAAATACTTTAAAGTATTTTGATTATTATACATGTTAAAATTTGGTTATTCCCATAGATTTTGATTTTATAATCCTGTTTAAACCCTTCAAACAAATCCTATTGTGAAGAGATAATAGCTGGATTGGGAGAGGGCTGCAGAACAAAGTGGTGAAAGACAGTGAAGCATATCCCCCTCTAGCAAATAGCCTTAATAAAAATGCTAGCCTTCCCTCAATTGGTGCTGTTGTTGACCTCCTGGTGTTAGGAAGGAAAGAGGGAGCAGCAGGAAGTAGCGGCTAGTGTCTTTCAATGACCTCGATTCTTGTAAGAACACACAAAAAAATTGTTATTAGCTAAAATTGGAGCGTGAAAGAAGAAAATAACAGATTCACATTAAAAGTTTGTGGGATGAAGAAGACATATTTTTCTTTGTTTACAACCACAAAAACACTAATAACGATCGGAAAAAAGTTTGCCGACGCAAAAGTAAAAAAATATATGCACTTCGAGTGAGAATTGAACCGACAACTTACTTTTAACCCCTCCCGCTGTCGGACCGGTACGTGATAAAATTTTCCCGCGCCAAAATTTGCCCGGAACTAAAATTTGGGCGTGCGCTCAATTCGCCCTCGGTCAATTCGTAAACGGTCTAACACCTTAGTACTTCTACCTAGGGACAACAACCTGAGCACCACCTGGACGCCCTAAAGAGCACAAAACTACTACAAAACTGGGGTTCTTGCAACTCAAATCGCTGTTTTAGCACTATAAAACCATCTTCAGGACACAATTTCGGAGTGGTGTAAAAAGTGGGGTAAAAGCTAAGAAAGAACAGTCGCAAAGTGTTGCTGTATCTTGACAATTGCTCCGCACACCCTCCCAACATCAAGCTTGAATGTATCAGTATAAAATTCTTTCTGCATAACACTACTGCACTGTCACAAGTTTGTGATTGGAAAGAAAAGGATGGATGGAAAGGGATTTTCTATTTTACAGCCGATGGACCAAGGCGTCATACAGAATCTCAAGTCAAGTACAGAAAACATCTCTTCGACGTAGAATAACTGAAATTGGAGCTGGCAGTAACTACAAAGTTGGACTGCTTGACGTTCTCCATCTACTTCGCCGAGCCTGGGAACAAGTCAGTGGGGAAACAATCAAAAACTGTTTTCGGCACGCTAAGTTCGTACACAAGGTAAATCGCGAAATGCTCTGGCTTATTTAAGTTTCGCAAATTTAGGATGGCGCTGGCGAAGTCGAGTCAATTTACGAGGAACAATGTCTTGTCGACAAGCACGTCATGGATGAGTTGATCGATGCTTGGACAGAACTTCAGCAGCTAGAAGGTGATGATCATGAAGCGACGGTGTGCGACTTCATTGCTGTGGATGATTTGGTGCTTACATGTAGTTATCAATTGCACATTCTATCTTTTTTCGCACTAGTTAATTATTTTCAAGGTACTACTCTTTCGCCGGCTGAAATCGTAGAAAATGAGAACGTAACCCTGGCGACGAAGAAGTGGATGTCGAGGAAATAGAAGTGGGAAACCGCCAATATCTCGTTTCGATGCCCATCCTGCCTTCCTGATTGTCTAGCAATATGTTGAAGAAAACTTCTGTGATCCTGCCGTGCTTCGTCTTAGTGATGCCTTAGATGATGCCTTTTACAGAGATCGTCAAAAGAAAATGAAGCAATCTAGAATAACCGATTTCTTCGAATCTAATTCTTAAACATTGTTTGCGAAGTGTGTTGTTATTGTTGATGCAATAAAGTTTTATTGATTCAGCGTTATTAAGCAAACACAGTCAACTTTTGATTTAACGAACATTTCAATAAAAATTGTACACCAACTTTCGATTTAACGAACCCTCGATTTAACGAAACTCTCGATTTAACGAACATTTCTGTCGACCCCCAGGGGTTCGTTAAATCGAGAGTTGACTGTATTCCTACCATGTTTTTGTCCCTGGAGCTTGGAAAAAAGATCCTTTAATGCATTCTTAGATCAAGAGTCTTACTCGGAATTATGTCTCAGGTGATTCTTTGCGCGCATCTCTAATCCATCAAGCCTCCGTGCGCCCCTGAAGGGAGGTTAGAGAGGCTTGGTGGCTTGGAATTGGGATGCGTACACCCACATGCCTTAGACACAAATCACTCGAAAGTAACGCTGGATGCATAAAAAAAGCATGCATACCAGAGTTTCTTCATGCGGTAGGCCCCAGTTAACAAAACTATGTTCAAATTCCATCTTTTGAGGGTCTCTAGGCATTTTTTCTGGCTGTTTTACCCTGGTATCCTAGGTCAAAAAGTGAATATTTGGTCAAAAATATTTTAAAGTTGAGGGGAACGTCTTTCTCGGCTTTTTTATCTTTTCTATACATTTCTGACGCTAAAACATAGAAAAGCATAATTTGGGACAAATATTTCCCTAAAAATTTGTTTGAGGAGCCCAATGGTACTAGTACAGATTGACGGTTGTACCGGATCGACGTACCGGGTAGACGGATTTACCGAATTGACGCACCGAACCGAAGTTTGTACCGTATCGATGTACCGAATCGACATACCTAAATGATACGGACCCCCAACCAATATCCTTACACGGTCCAGTCACGACCACTTTCACAGGTTCTATCACTAAGCTATCAAGACAACTACTTTTAAAGCAAGTATTTGGATAAAATTGAATCGCACCACCAAATTACTGAAACCAAGCACCTAAATCATGAAATCCAGCACCTTTGCTATTATTAGGTCAACTTTGTGTGTAAAATCACAAATTTAAATAATTTTGTCGATTTTTCGTCATTTTGAATTTTACTATGAAAAATCATCAAGACAAGGTCCACCATCATTTTTTTTCTTGGCCATATATAGACAAAAATAAGAAATTAGGTGCTAATTTTCACAAATCAAGTGCTGGATTCCATTATTTTTGACTGAGATTTAGAAAAGGTTCTGGAACAAATAAATTAGGTGTTGAACTGCGCAGATTTGGGTATGCATTCTACATACAGCCAATTTTTTTCACTATTAAATGTAAGCAATAATAATTGCTCATATCGATTAATATTCATAAACTGATTTCACAACCGTATAATTTGCACTACTAAAAAATTCTAGACACTGCCCGAAAAGAAGGATAAAGAACCAACTAATCAAAGGCAAAAAAGAGAGAATAACGAAAATGAATAGCCATAATGGCACACAAAGAACACAGCACAAAAACATTTGCATCCCCCACCTTAGCCAGAAAAGGAACGCTGTTGTCCTTTCCTTTCCTCACATACAGGAATGCACAACCACAACAACATCAGCCTAGCAGCAGAGAAAGAAACAGTTTTAGCGGGGGAACGAAGAAGGAAAGAAATAATTGAAAAGAGACCTATTGCGCTGGTTGGTCAAAATTTAAATGGAGAAATGGCGGGAAATTGTTGATTCGAATTATTTTGGATACTCTTTGTTCATTGGCTGAATTTGTGTTTGCTGGGGAGTGTTTTTGTTCGCTGCTGTTAGGCACCCCTTTTTAGCTCTCCTCTTGTGCTTGGGAACAGAGAAAGACAGCGCAAGTGTGTGTCTGACCGTCGGGGCTAGTCATTCTTTTGCTCGAAGTGGGAGAGCACACATCTGGCAAAGCAGTTCTTTTTATCGCTCCTCTTTTTTAGTGTTGCACTGTTTTAGCATTATATATTCAGAAAGCAATCAGAAAATATGTCGCGTTTAGTGTCCTGGACTACCTCAAAAGGAGACAGAAAAGGAGACAAGAATAAGACTAATACATGTAAAAATAATAATGAATTGCAAAAAAGTAATATAATTCTCATGAGTATCGTATTTGAAAATTTATCTTCGAAAAACTGTGTAAACCACACTCGACTATCGAAAATTTTTACTTTTTGGGGTCTCAAGTTAAATAGTCCCCAATGTTCGATTCAAATAGCAAAATTTGTGGTCAGGTGCAAACCCTAGGGTGAGTAATTCCTTTCCAAAAAGTATTTGCAACGCCTTTCAAAAAGCATATGTAATTTACACCATCTTAAAAATATCATTTTTTTGTTGCGAGACAAAGTTATTTTCTTGTGGCGAAACAATTTTGGTGTGGCGTCAAAATGGCCGGCATCAAATGCCACGTACCGTTAAAAGTTTCATTCGATCGAAACAACAAAACTGGTTGTGGATAAATCCCAAGCCGATAGACAAACGATACACACAGCTGCAATCATCAATTCCTAAAGCTAGGAAGCACTTTTCAAATTCAGCCTAAAAAATCTCCATCTCCCGACTGGACGAGATGGAAAATCAGCCACAGAAAAGTTCAGCACGCAATCCGTAAATAAACCTAGACTTTATTGCAAAAGGCAACAATAACAAATAACAAGGAACATAACAACGATAACACAGATCAACACAAGGATGCTCCATTTCAGCAATAGCCATAAAAAATAACTCCGGAAATGCTTTTCACACCTTTTTGCTACCACTCGCACTTGACGCAACGTAGTTAACGGAATGACTTGAACCTTCACCCTTGCTGGTTTTTGAATCCCTGTTGGCACTAAGATCGAAGGTTACGCTCTTTTCTTTGTTGGGTTGAGTCCTAAAATAAGGCCAATTGCTCAAGCAATGCAGTCAAAACAGCCAAAACTCACCTCCTAGCTGATTCTCTATCGACGGTAAGTGCTACGTGAAAACGCTAGAAACAAGAATCGATTTTTTTCTTTACTTTACTAAAATGTAAAAAACAAATCTTGTTTTGGGACAGCCGTGCGATTTTGCAACTACTGTTCACAAAAGCTTTGCCCTGAAATTTGAATTCAGAAATGTCGCTGACATACCATGCAGAAATGACAACCTTTAATGTGACGTCCAAATAAATATGCTGATAAAGTTGCCTGTCTATTTGAGTGCGTTGCTTCAGAAATCCTTTATCCACCAAGGCTTGGAAAAATCTTTTGATGTCATTGGCGCTTAGTATAACCCCAAGGCCAAACATTGGTAGCTTCACATGACCCTTAGCTTGAGCCTGAAAAACGAAATGTAAAGAGAATTAATTTAATAAAGCAGGAAAAACTTTAGCGAGTCTTATTTGCTAGTACCAGGCGAAATAGCAAATAAAATCATGGTATCTGAATCTATATGACACCAGCCATACCAAAACCAAACAAGGAAGGGACCCTGACTGTGACTTATGGGAACTTAGACGAAAAACTGTTTTTTTGCATATTCTTGTGGAGTGTCCCCTAGTTCATGAAATGCCCCAGTTCCAAGCTCCCCAGCTCTGAAAGTCTACAAAAAGTAGTACAACTGGCACTTCACGATTCTAAAAACACCTCGATACCCATATCATACCCATATCATACCGGTACCCATATCAGGCTTTTATAAGTGAAACATAGGTTGTAAGTCATTCCTATAATTTCTGTTGGCTTTCAGGGGCGGGGATCAAAATACACAGGAAACCCGGGCACGCTCTAAGAAATACGTGGAACAAATTTCTTTACCAAAATTTTCCCATCAAAATCTTTCTTGTCAAATAACTCACTGTTTCTACTCTATTCTTAGAGAGTTTGCCACGATAAAGTTCCACTAAGTAATTCATAGACTGCTCCCCCATTTTAGCGATTGAACCGATTACCAAAAGCGCTTCTTTTTGCATGTTCAATGTATACTTTTGAGGCAGATTGGCCAACTCACCACCGGACTTTCGTTTGTTGCCGATTCCCATCCCGTAATACTGATACTTATCGATGACTTGCGGTGTAGAACTGGACTCATCCACACTATCGTTTTTGACCTGAATTTAATAAAATGTGAATGAAAGTCACGAAAAGGCAAAGGGTGATAAGGCGGCCATAATGGAGGTGCAAAGCCGAAGCCTTTGACTGCCCAAAGCTCGCTAATTTTCACTCAAAATAACGGGATTAATCCTTCTACCCCTTTACTATTTTTCGGTGTCTTAGCACTTCACACCTCAAATTGTGGCCAAGCTTTGATAGAAAAAAATTTATAATCTTTGCTTTGGTCAACCTCTTTCTTCAATAAATTAAAAATTTGCTGGCATAAGAGCGCACTGTATGAAGAACATTCAACTGCACTCGATATAAAAAATTTTAGAAAAAAGTAGTTTGTTTAGTAGTTTGTCAAAAAGGCCCAAAATAGGTAATGGCCAAAACGAAAATTTATGGAATTATACAGTAGCTGTAACTACACATACCTTGCGTTCTCCTTCACTACCATTGGTGCTTAACGTTGTTGGCTTGCTCTTGAAGTCAGAAGCACACTGCTGTTGAAGATCTTCATCAATTGTCGGATCGTCAAATGAATCAACAATAGAGTAGGCTTTGGGAATAGTCTTTTGCGCAACATTCTTTGCCGATTGCTGTCGTCGCTGATTTGAAGACTTGTCTGTACCAGCAACGCCTAAGCCTCGAAGAGTCGCTTGATTGTTTGTCTGCTTGAGTTCAACCACCGATTTCGTACCCGGAGACTTCTCGCTGAAAATTTGTGACCATAAAGCAGGAAAGAAAAGTAAATCAATTACTAGCTGTTGACCATAGTTTTGACGCAAGTGCTGAAACTGGCACCACTCAAAGTAGCGTGATTGCCACCATTGACTGGTTCTTGTCGAACTGCATTACTGTTGGACGAAATGGCTGATTTTTGAGGCGGAGACATCAAACTGATCTCATCACGCACATCGTTCGGACGTCTGGTAGGTTTGGCGACAGCTTGTCTGAAACTGATAAAAACATTAGACATATTAAGTAAATAAAGATAGCAGACAACTTTGAATTTGGCGCATCAGAAGGCGATACTTTACTGGACTCTTTTATCGAAGCGGTTGGCTTGTCATAGACTACACTGGTATGCTTCTTCTCATCTTCTGACGCTAACTTGTGTGGACCGCCCCCGCAACAATTCAACTTTGGCACCCTGGCATTTGAGTCTATTGGAACGAAACGATAATTCCCAAAAGGTACTCTTGGTTTAGGTGTGTACAACGGAGCTTCTTTTCCATTGAATTCCACAGATCTTGACGAAGGAGCTTGATGCATCTGAAGATCAAGAAACCCAGCTTTATAAAATAAAACTTGTTTTTATGGAATTATTAATTAGCGACATTGGGTGGACTTGTGCTGGATAAAATATCAACTCGCTAAGGATTTAACTCGCGAAGGGTTTAACTCGCGAAGGTCAACTCGCGAAGTTTTTCAAAATTTTGCCTTTATAGATATACAAAATAATTATCGTAAGGTTTTTGTTTCGTATTTTCTATCTTCGCTCTTATTTCGGATCATTTGACAATAAGTGACTTCCGCTATCCTAAATAAATTTTATTTCACTTGAGATCGCTAACCAAATGGGATTTATACACTCACAGCGCATTGGAAACAAAAGGATGGCCCTCACAAATTGTCTTTGTAGAAGCAGAGGAGGCAGAAGCAGTAAAGTCGCTAATGAAAGATGAGTCCATCGAGCAAATAAAAGTGCTGGTCAAAAGAGATCGTCTTGTCTGGAAGGAGAAGAAGCCGACAAGATTTGTGGCAATTCTAGGGTACGGAAACTGCCTCTATCGGTTAGTTTAATAACAATCTCTTCCAAGTGATTTCTCTGATTTCAGGAGCATCTCATATCATATCTGCGGCACTGAAGACAAGCATCTACAAGTTCGAAAAGACCTAATGGATTACCTGCTCCAAAGCCGGGATGATAAATTTGCCGGAGTCTTTGGAAGACCGGATGAAATCCTGCAATACGTGGCAAAGCATAGGAAGCCAGGCGAGTGGGGAACGGCATTGGAACTCATTCTCGCTTATGACTTCAACTTCTTCCTCTTTACTCCAGAAATGAAGTCTTATTTTGCTTACTACTCAGCAAATTTTGAGGCGGTTAGCAACTATCATTAGATTGGTTTGTTTATTGACATGAATTATTATCTTTTAGGTCGATACTCCTTTCAAGATGGATGCGTGAACCGTAATGATCATGTTTTCGAAGCACTTCGACGTAGCGATTGAATGATTCTTCACCATCTTCGTTGTTACTCCATTTCTCGTTACTATTTGATCTATTGTTTAGTGGTCTTTCAACATCCTTGTTAACATAAAAACCTTTGTTCAAAGAACTCGTGTTCATTTCAACATTGTTGAACAATCTATTTAATTTTTCCAACATCCTTGACGTGCCTTTTTCACTTTCCAACATCCTTGTCGAGCCTATTTCACTTTCCAACATGTTTGTCGAATCTATTTCACTTTCCAACATCCTTGTTATAATTTAACAGTCATTAAAACGGGTTGAAATCTCTTTTGGCTGACCACCCATAAAATGGTTACCATGAGAATTGTGTTCACGACCCGGTAAGTGCTGCAGGAAAATTTTCTGCGAAAAACCTCACTTTAAGTTTGCACTGTGTAATTTAGTACATAAACCCTTAATAAACCGTCACACTCGAGAGATCGTCACCCAAGGCCGTCACCTTTGGTAAAACTACAGTCAAAATTTGAAAAGCCGACAGCTTTGATATTTTTTTTGAGGCGGTTAGCAAGAGCAATAAGAGCAAAAAATTTATAAGGGCAAATTCTTAAAAAACTTCGCGAGTTGACCTTTGCGAGTTGAACCCTTCGCGAGTTGACCCTCGTCCCTTGTGCTGTACTTGTAAGCAGTTGTTTAATGTTCTTCTTTATTCTTCTTTAAAATAGATCCAATTACCCTGTTGAGACTGTATTGAATGATTTATACTTTCTCAATGTCTTGACTTTTTTCTAATATACAGTTGAGTCTCAATATAGTGATCACCCGATATAGTGATCGCTCCCCACTATAGTGAGTCCCACTCCCACTATATTTGCCTAGCCCAAAAAGTGCGTTTTTCAAGGTCTCATCATTTTTTATACCTGAAAACGATAGAAAAAAAGTGTAGTTAGGACATTTTTCGAAAAAAAAAACTTTTTTGTTTGGGACCAAGACAATCGTTACTGTTTTGAATGCTTAATTAAGTTGATTCTGATGGTAAGTTTCTCTATAGTGTTCGATTTTTAGCTAAACTAAGCCTCTATATAAGAATTACTCTAGTGATCACCTCTTTATAGTGAATACCTGTTAGGGGTCCCTTGGGTGATCACTATATCGAGACTCGACTGTAACCCCCAGCCATCGCAAAATTTACTTCTTCTAAAGTGGAAGGATCCGTCTCATATTGATTCTCATACTCTGAAACGGAACGGAAACACTTTGGTTTCAGAAAAATCGAAATTTTTTTGTTCGCCTTGGTCCCCCGGGATAAAAAATAGAAAAATAAAAAAAAAAAATGTTTTTTAAATTGGCACCAAAATATTTTAGAAGGGATTTAGGGTTGTATTGGGAGGGGAAGGGAATAAAAGGGCCACTTTTATGGCAAAACGTTAAAATAGTAAATTTTGGACTATTTTGGGTGTCTTACCATGTTTTTCAACATGGGCCGTGGCAAAAAGAGCCTATATACGCTTTAAAAAGAAAATCTCCGATTTTAACTGGTCGGAGTTTTTAGAGATATCGGAGATGTCTCCGAAAATCTCCGGTGATACTTCTGGAGATATCTCCGTCACCCAACCCTAGTTTTAAATTAAGAGAGCAATTTTGTATGCAAGTCGACCATGCGCAACACGAATCCGGTGTCAGAATTATATGCTTTGCTGTTGATTTTTTGGCAGCTAATTTACATTTTGCTGACAGGGCACCAGCACTTTCAATTTTTTTCCAAAATGGTGTAATGCTTTTCTACGCTGTTTTACCATGTTTTGAGCACTTTCGCAAAATATTTTTCGCAAAATTGCCTTGGGGACCAAGGTAGCCCTAAAATTTTTAGCACCTAAAATATGACCTGGGTCCCTCAAGGCAATTTTTTTGCGAAAATCATATTTTGTTTGCAAAAGTGCTCAAAACATGGCAAAAATAGCGTAGAAAAAGTATTAAACCATTTTTGAAAAAAAATTAAAAGTGCTTGGTGCCCTTTGTGGATCAACTGCGGAAAATGTAAATTAGCTGCCAAAAAAGGTTTGCCCGAATAAAAAGGCATGATTTATTTATGAAAGAGCGTTTAGCACTACATCAGTGCCATTTTTGTAGTGCTCTTTTCACAAAATTTGTGTTAGCATTGTATTAGTGCCAATGGCGCGGGATTAGTGCCCACACTAATTAGTGCTAATTGAAGGGCTCTGTTGGCACTAAATTTGCACTTTTTTAAGGGAGCTGTGCCTAAATGCAGTTCCCTAGCTGTGTTAAGATGAAGTCACAATGAGGAGGCTGTTTGCGGATGCTAAATCAGATTTGTCACTCGGAAATGGCCATAACTTTTGTTTTAATTTTTCAAAATTACTTCTGTTGGTGCCATCTTGTAGCTAAGATTCAGGGCTACCAGATGAGTTATTGATGAAGTAAATGGTGTTTAAAAATTGAGATAAAAATAAAGAATCCTCACTCAAATTCGAGTGAAGAGGGGGCTCTATTGGGAAAGGGAGGGGGCTGTTTTAGAGAGGGAGTTTTACTTTTCAATCAACCTCTAGAGGGGGCTCTATTGAGAAGGGGGCTCTTTTAGAGAGGGTGGCTTTATTTGTCACTCTACCTCTAGAGGGGGGGGGCTCTCTATTAGAACATTTACGGTGAAAAAATGCGAGGATTCTATTTCCGCGATTCTTAGTGAGTAGTCTGTTTTAGCATCTGCAAACAGCCTCCTCATTGTGAATGCGCCTTAACTAAAGTTCATATAGTGGGTGGAAATTTATTTTTTATGTGATTCTTTTATTGATCGTAAAACTTTATTATGGCACTTTTTTGTTTTCCTGTTGTAAATACACGTAAAATGTTTTAGTTTCTATATTTTTCCTTACAATAATGCTTTTTCTCTTTCTTTTCTATCTTCTTCCGTTTGCCCAGAGGAATATATGGTGTTTCTGGACTGATCATCGTCTTCTTCTGCCCTGCTACCTGTTACCCTTATTTCTTCTATACTATTTTGCTCTCTGCTAGGGCTCTCTTTTGATGTTGATTGAGTAGTAATTCTAACTCTGATAGGAGCACAACATAAAGATCTGGCCAGCCTGTCACCCACTGCGTACAAACACATCGACGGTTCTACAACTTTAGTTTTAATTTTTAAATTTAGAGGCTGTTTAGAGTCTGACTACAATTACATAATATATCAATGAATATTTTTAGAGTTTAAAAATAGGTCTGTTACGAGTAATAATTTTAATAAAACTTTTATGAAAAAATATATGGATCATGCATGTGCTTTATATGCTATATATATACTCAAGTACATTGGTGAATTTCGAGCATATACTCGCATAGGCGTACCCAGGATCGTGAAAAATTTCCTGACGGAGGGCTAAAAGGCTAAAAAATCCTAACGGAGGGGGGGGGGCTAATCCTTATTAAAAAAATCTTGGCGGGGGGAGGGCTATACCCCGGCTAGAATCCCCCCTTGGGTACGTCTATGTGTGTATGCTCAGAATACAATCAACCCTCGAAATAGAACCCAGTTTAACTGTACAATTAACTGTACACCCACAGTTAACGGTCAGAATATAGGATATGGATTTTTTCTGGTGCAAAAAGGTTAATTAATCCTCTCACCCGCTAATTCAAAATCGTATTCCTGGCATTGTGTTTTTGACCCACTTTTTGAAGATTTCTCTCAGGCAAATCATCCCTCATTTTATAGCTCATCTCACTGGCTACATTCCAGGTAATAATTCTAGTGTAGGCAGTGAATTGAGCTACAAAATAGGTGGTAATCTACATCAGAGCAGTCTTCAAAAGCTGGGTCGAAAGCAAAATGCCAAGAATACGATTTTAGTGAGTGTAAGGGATTATTAAAATGAATACGTAGTCAAGTTCAATTAATATATTTTTAGACAACCATACCTGGACATGATGAAGTGCCTTCTTCTACCTCCTCCTGTGAGCAATGCAGCTGGAAATCGGTGCCCGGGTAGCTGATAGGCTTGTAGTTGCGAGGGCATCTGAGCGCTGAAGTCCCTGCCCCACTACCTACTTTAGACCTTCTGATGGAAAGTGAGCCAATCAAGCTACCACTTCCGAGCTTCTTACCCCTTTTCTTCTTCTTTTTTCTCTTTTTGCCGTGTTTACTCGTTTTGGAGTGAGTTTTCTTTTTCTTCTTCTTTTTTTCAAATTCGCTGGTTTTCTTGGCTAGGATTTGGTCTATTTCTGATTCCAATTCCGCCCAGTCGATTTCGGCTTGAACGGAGGATTCTTCTGAAAAATACCGTATTTCCTCTAATAGAGCCCCCGGGGCTTTATTTTTTGATGCCCGAAAATCGGAAAATTTGGAATTGATCTCGAGATTTTGGGTGCTCAACTAAAATCTGAAACGTGCAATCGGTAGAGCTCGTGGGAGTTAAGAAACGCGTAAAACAGCTTTGCAAAATTGACTCTGGGCTGAGATATAGGTCCTCAAAGTTAGGCTCTATTAGAGGAAATACGGTAGTAAAGAAATTATATTTTATTCAGGTATCATGTCTGCTATCTTTTTGTTAAGTAATTTCGAACTTAAAATTATGCTGTCATAAAATTATTCTACATATGTACTTTTCATGGGTTATTAGGTATGCAAAATTTTGAATTTAGAGATTGACAATTTATTTTATAGTCAACATACATTTAGAATTTAACACTTCCGTAGCAAAAGAAATAGCAATTTATTTCGTTTTTTTGGTTGTTCAGGACACACATCAGAACTTATGCTAACGATCACTTCACTACTTTAGCTATCCAAGTTCAAAAATTTGAAAAAGGGAAAAAGAACTTTTTTGTAAGAAACGCATCCGATGGTCAAATGTTCCTGATCTTGATATTGACAACTAAATTGTCTTGGACTTAGGCCATCGCCCGTCAAAGCGGATTCAAGCATATGGTTTTTTTCAACTATAAAAACATTATAAGAATTGCTTATGTTACTTTCGGATAGGCACACGTGGTACTGGCAGTTTTGCTAGCCAAACACTGAATCATGACTACTGTACTACTAGCTCGCGTGAGCCCGGCTACGCTCGAGGCCACGCTGCCTAATGCAACTAATATATCCTACCCACTCTCCTACCTCACCTACTCAATCCCATGGCAAACCTACCTACTCTCGTATCTCACATACTTATTCTTACACTTACTCATTCCGCTTGTGGCGGGCCCTACGCTCGAGGCCACACTGCTTCATAAAATTTATTTTGAACCTTTCTATTTATTTTGAACCTTTCAATTATACACACAAATCTATTTAACTCAAAACCGCTAAAGGGTACTACCGTATTCACTCTAATAACTAATTTTTTGTTTTTTTGCTCGTAACTTTTTTTTATTGAGCATATCGGAAAAGTGTAAAAAGTAAACTTATTCTACACGTTTTCCTCTATCTTTTGAGTATAAAACATTGGGACTAGAAAATTTACGTTGACAATAATTTATGACATTTAAAACCGTGCCAAGTTTTTAGGCCGGAAAAAAGTAATGTCCCACTTCATTGTTATCTAATTGTAGCTACCAAATGAAACTTTCGCCAATGAGATCACTTCACAGGGTATGTTTTCGCCAACATCTTCTTTTCTCAAGTAATTTCAGTTATTTGTCAGGCAAATTACCACTCATTTTGCAGCCAGTGAGATGAGCTACAAAATTTATATAGTATTTTTGTCGGCATGTCACGCTTTTTTTTCGTGCCACGCTTTTTAACCCACTTCCCGATTGTATTATATTTTGTTCTCATCATATCTAAGGGTAAATCGGGGTCGCTGAGAACGCTAATGCTATCAGAATTGACATGTGATGCTTAAAATTTTGAGTTTTGCCAGAAAAGTGGGAAAAACCAGGTATGCTCAAGGGGGTCTTCGAACCTGTGACCCCAAATTTTTTTTTCATTTTTAGTTTATTTTGGCGCCTGTTAAGGCGCCTGTTCGGCTTGTGAGTGGTAATTTGCCTGACAAGGGAATAAAAGTACTTGAGAAAAGAAGCTATTGGCGAAAACATAAAATTGGTGAAGTGATCTCATTGACAAAAAGATGCCGTTGGCAAAATAATCTCATTGGCAAAAGTTTCATTGGCAAAACGATTACGCCCCAAAAAGCACCTTAAAAATGTTTGGCGATGATTTTGCTCAAACGATGATTAAACCGTTCCAAAAACTGCTTTTTGTTCAAAATTAAATTCTATTACCTTTCCCTTCAGCGGATTGACTAAGTTCATTGCTTTGTTGGTTGTCTTCCACCTGTTGCTTTTCGTGTGTTTCAAGCCCCCTTTCCTGGTCTTCCTCTCCACCTTCCTCCTCACTATTGCCATGTTCCATACTGCCGATAGTTGTTGAAGTGGCCAACGGGGTTTCGCTAGTTGGAGTAAAAGGCTCAAGCTCGCCTGATAGAGGGGGTCTTGGACTACTGTTGATGGTAGTAGTGCTACTCGTGGTGAGCTTTAATAATCGCGACCTCGGCACTAAAGTTTGCTCAGGCTTGATGCGCAGACAGCAAAATCCTTGTTCATACTGGCTGCGTTGGTTTTTCTGGCAGTAGTAACCGGGCCTATAATTCCAGTTGTGCTTTTATGCAATTGATTTGACAAAGCTGGGTGTTTTGCAGTTGATGATGGTGATGAAAATGGTGAGAAAAGGTCACATAACCCTAGCATGGCTTTTTGGGATGAAAAAGTTTGGCTTTGTTTAAATTTAACAAATTGAACAAATAAAGAATAAATTGCCGAAAAATACAAACTAAAAAGGCGCGAATTCGAAAAAATTGGGAAACACCCCTGTGCCCAGACTCCGTAAATTAAGCTGAAATTGAAAAGTGAACCAACCCACAAGTATCTTCCTGGCACTTCTGCGGCAAATTAGTGGCATGGTTGAGTAGAGGGGTTGAGCCAACAGGGCAATTGGCTGTGAAACAAATAAATACATGTATTTTACGCCAAGATATAGCCTACCATTACTGACTGTCAAAGAACAACAAAAGCCCCAGTAGGAGCCATATATTCGGGCTGAGCAAGCATAACCCCGAGGACAAGCTGCCTCATAGCTATTAGGATTGCACTTGATGGTTCTGTCGGTAAGAGGGTGAATATAGGGTTGTTGTGACGGGGACACACACCTAAAAAATGGTGACGGTTAATTCGTGTTTTTGTTGAATAAGATTCCTACAAGGCTTTAAAAATCCAAAACAATCATCCAATTAACGAAAACCAACCTGAATCTAAAGTGCAGCAGTAGTGCAGCTGGTTTGCATCATTTTGGGCACACACATAGTCAGTCGGGCATTCGTCCCTCAATTGGTTTTTGAAACAGGTTTTCGGTCTTCCCGTGAATGGCACTATAAAAGATTTGAATCCAAGTGGACATGGCTCTGAAACATCCAACCTAGGGTCCATTATTGTCTGACTCAATCACTTACCAAAAGTCATGTAACCACAACAAACACCTCTGTGGAACAGTTTATCTTGCCTACAATTGTAACCAGATGGGCAATCTTCGTCTAGTTGACAAAGAAATGGTTGGTCGAAGTTGTGATGTCGCAAGAGAATAGATTCGCCCAGCTCGCAAGCTGCAAAATTATATGAAATGGGTTTTGTAATTTTTGAAATACAACCGAATACGGTAATAAGTGCTTTGGTCAGACTTTTTCACACTTTTTAATTTACATTGTATAGTAAGACTGGGCATGGGCAGAAGCCCAGAGCCCAGTTTGAATTCCAGGCCTGTCCCGAAAAGCCCGGCAAAGTGTTCAGCTGAACTCCCTTATACTGTGCTCTCCCAAAAGCACACAAAAATATTTTTTGATCTTTTTAACACGTCAAGGCCTGACTGTGAGACCGGTTGATTCCGGTGAAGAAATTCGCTTTTTCGTCTCCACCTAGAAAATCCATGGTTTCATCTACGGCTATGTAGATGCCTAACAGAGCAAGAAATTCAACGCCTGTTTTGTAAAAAAGTCCTTAGCCCCAAAGTATTGAATCAAAAATACATTCACTTTGCAACAAGGACAGCCGGTTGAAAGCCGGCGAAAAAATGACTTTGGACGACCGGTAGGCAGCCATGGCTAAATGTCAGAGGACGGCGAAATATTGAACGGCCGGCCCTTTTTTTCCGGTCGGACGGGCTGTTTTGGCTGTCTTACCATGTTTTTCAACATGGGAAAAAGAGATTCTATATGCCTCCTGCGCCCCCGAAGGGATTTGATTACCGTATTTCTTCTAAGCGCCAAATCCGATCAAATCCATTCTCGCTTTTTATATCACGTTTTTGTTTTCGAACGCAACATATGTTATATACCAAAATGTAGCGCAGATTTCCAGCTACATTTTGGTATGTAACATACATTGCGTTCGAAAACAAAAATTTGGTATAAAAGGCGGAGAATGGATTTAAGAAATTCCGGATTTTGGGGAGGGTGCTTATTAGAGGAAATACGGTAAAGTGTTACCAGGATTAAAATCTCATCCCTGCTTTTCGACCAACCTAGATACATCAATAAGTACGTTAAAAAGATGGATCATAGTTTTGTTGGCTTAGCAATACTCGTAAGAATATATTCAGAAACTCTTTTTTTGTTCATTCTTGTGAAAACAACAAGGAATAAATTTGAAAGCCACCCTCCACAGCCACCCAGCTACCCTCTACTAGTAGTGCAGGGCATTCGTTCTTATATATGTATTCGATTTTTGTAACTTTTCCTGCATCGCCCTCTTATTACGAGCACGAGTTCTCTGCACTTGTCATTATAGCGCAATTCTGACTGGTAAAGAAATTCACCAGTAGTTTCGCATTTTGTCCTGCATTCTCCCAAGGAGATGAATCTGTTGTCAGTGAGTTCTCTATTGCCGAGAGTGATGGTTGTGCCATCCTCAGTCACGCATTCCGGCACTCTGGCTTGCACACATCTCAGTCTGCAACAAACACTTTTAAAGTCGAACCTCGATAAACAGACAGCCGCGTCAAATTCGTTCCCACTTAGGCACCGACCCTTTTTAGCCTCATTTTTTGGCGTTATTGTCGGTTAAGTCAGCCTAGTCACAAAAATTGCGAATTCCGATTTTACCGGTCATTATACCAAAATCACGCAGTTTTGCCGTTAAGACTTTTAATGGTAAAACTGCAAGATTTTGGTAAAACGACCGGTAAAATCGGCATTGTGACTACAGGGTGACAAAAAAATAATATTCAAATTTTTGAAAAGTTTGTCTACGTAGCTTCTTGCCTCATCAATTTCACCAGGAAAATCGATGACAGTATTAAAGCCACCTGGGAGCTGTTAGATTCATAATATATCATAACAAAACAGAGAAGTTATTGCAAAGAAGCAGCTTTTTCTCATATAAACACAATCAAAAATAAATAAAAAACAGAAAGTTCGGTTCCAATTTTTTTTGCCAGTATGACTGTTGTTTGTGTGACCCTGTAGACTGACCAATCACTTACGGCGAAATGGGACTAAAAAGGGTCGAAACTTCGGAGGGAACGAACTTGAAGGGTATGTCCGTTTACTGAGGTTTGACTGTACTAATGTTATTTTATTGACTTGTCTACTCACTTGTCCACATCAAAGTAATAAATAGGCACAGCGGGCAATCGCCGGATACAATTCACCTCAATTCGCCTGCTGAGCAATGGTTTTACTGTGCAAATAGTGGCTGTAAACAGGGTGGATTAGGCTTTTAGTGTTCTACAAAACAACTAACTAACTTCTTGTGGGACAGCAGTAACGTACCTGGGTGCCAAAGTGGTTGAGACCAATTATGTTGACACACTCCTACAACGTACAGACTTTTGGGTTCATTTTTTTTAAAACTTTTGTGCGAAAAAGAAACTTGCATATGAAAAGCTGCACTCGAAGCTGGCATGACACCATTTGACATTGCCCAGTGGAGTGAATTCGGGGCGAGCACCGTTGGGACACAGATCTAATATGCAGTTTAGGGTTTTTTTTTGCTTTTTGGGGTATTAAAATGGTCGTGCCAAGTGCTTTAGACATTTCAAATAGGCTTGTTAGCTGAGTTAGAATCTTGATCATCTCTAATTTAATCGGGCAAAGCTTTTGGTTGCCGTAAAAAATTTATTTGTTGCAAAAATACTTTTGCCACAAACAGATTTGTCTTGACCAAATAATATGCCTTTGTCCCTTCGTGGTCCGAATTTTTTTTCAAAATAAGTTTTTAATTTCTTTTTCGAAATTTCGAAACAAAATTAAATAAGATTCTTAATTTATACTTTTTGATTAATTAATTCGATAAAAACGCAAAATTTAAGCTGAAAATAATAATTTAAGGCCGGAGTGTATTATCCTTCAACCCCAAATGTAGTTTTAACCACTTTTTTGTAGTGAAGCAGCTGAAACGTGTAGATAACATGTTTTAAGGGCCGACGAGGGCTTGACCAAAAATCGACTTTTTGCCTTGGGGGACCAAGGTAAACCACCTGGATAGGGTACCGGTACAATATATCCTATACCTGCCTGCCTTCGGCAGGCACCCTAATTCAATAGGAAGCCCCTTTGGGGGTACATGGTCTGGACCAAGGGCTGTCCCTTTATATAAATGTGAGAGCTCCAGGGAGAATTTTGAATAAAAAGGGTATCCAGGTACCCTATCCAGGTGGTTTACATTATTTACCTTGGTCCCCCAAGTCAAAAAGTCGATTTTTGGTCAAAATTTTTTTTTCTAAAAATGGTCGGCCGGACCCTAAAAACATGTTATCTACACGTTTCAGCAGCTAAAACACACAAAAAAGTGGTTAAAACCCATTTTTGGGAGGTTGAAGGATAATACACTTTAGCCTTATTTAAAAAAAAGTAGTAAAGAAGTATGGTAAATTTTGTGGTAATTTTCACTAGTCGGCCACTTGCTCTGGCCAACTGACCAACTTCGACAATCATAGCCAAAAACATTGTTCTTTTCAAGGAAAAAAGCAAATTTACTTAGAAAAAATTAACATTATCAAGGTTTAAATGTATCTTTTGTTAGTTGAGTAAATTTTTGGGTACTTATCCCTTATCGGGTCAGGTTTTGGAAAAAAATTTGGTCAGATATTTTTTGTTTTTCAGATAACAATTAACAACTATAATTTCTAGCGAGCATGAATATATTTGATCTGCCAAGAGGTGAAGAAGCAAGCATTGAGTTCCTACAAAATCGTGGGCTCCTTCTTAAAACAAAAACTATCTGCCCAAAATTTTTTCAAAAAGCTGACCCGATAAGGGATAAGTACCAATTTTTGCACTAACCCAATTTTAATCCATAACGAGTTGCCTCGAAGCCGAAAGGTTCTCGACTGGGGGAGCTTTGACTAACTTCCATGTGACTAACTGACTCTCTGCTCTCAGTTCTATTACTAGCCGATATATAAACTAGATTGGTGGAGGCAAATGAAGTGAAGGGCACAATAATGATCATAAGAAGAAGTATAGATGCATAAACAATAGGTTCACATATCTTCATTGAGCATCAAAGTTGGGGTCAAACATGGACTATGTCGGTCTCTTAAACATGGATGGTTCACTTTGTGACCCAGTCTTATGCAATTTACACCGCTCAGGACATTGTTTACATAGCTAAATAGAGCACCTCGCTGGATGTGTACTTTATATGGATCACTAAAAGGATGCGGTGGAGCGAAGTTAGCGACTCAATGATCACCAACTTTGCTGCAAAACTAGATTTGAAAATCAATATTATTAGGATAATATATACTATTAGCATCAAAAAGTTTTTCCAGGGCATTGCTGGATTGGAATGCCCTTAAATTTTCCAAATTCTCCAAAATTGTAGAATATCGAGATTGTAGTAAAGATCATGTGAGTTTTTTTCATAAGGGTTGTATAATTTTGTATAGTGACGGATTAGCGGGAACAAAATTAGTTGAGTTTTTGATCAGGATGAATTGTTATCAAACCTATCTTAACGGTATCATTAAAGCGATATTTATCGTGTTGCCATGAAAGTTAATGTTTTTTTATCTCAAAGGGGCATGCTCGTCGCCGATGGTAATATTTTAAAAAGTGGGTACCAGGAAATTCAAACGAGAATTAAAATGACGCAATTTTGTGAAAGTCAAAGAAAAATTGTGCACTCAGTGGAATTCGAATCTACGACTACCCTCCACAGTCCACCGCCGCTTCACCACCATAGTGACCGCGCCGTCCTCCGGGCCCGTCCCGTCCCCGTCTCCGTCCGGACGGCGCCGAAAAAGCGAGACGGTCGGAGCCGCCGTCCAAAAATTTAGACGGCCGGCCGCAGGCCGGCGAAATTTTTTAAAGGACGGCCGGCGACGTCCTGTGATTATTTTTTCGAAAGACGGCCGGTCGGACGGCCGGTCGTGAAAAGTCAGGACGGGACGGTGGACGGCCGGTGAAAAATAAAGACGGCCGGCAGATCGGACGGTGGGGAAAATTGACTGCAAGGTGATAAGTAGTATATCGCAATAACAATTTTGAAAACTTCCAAAACTTTTAAACGTCAATAATAAATGTGTAACCACTGATAACTAATCCAGAATACATGCACACTGCAATAAGAACAGCTGGTCGAAGACGGGCGAAAAAATTTGACTTTGACGCCGGTGGACGGCCGGCAAAAAAATTTACTTTGACGGCCGGTAGACGGCCGGGCTAAATTTCAGAGGACGGCGAAATATTGACGGCCGGCCGAACGCAAAAATAAGGACGGCCGGTCGGACGGCCGGCGAAAAACGTCAAGACGGCGGACGGGACGCCGTCCAATTTTCGCTTATCGCGGTCACTATGTTCACCACTGAGCCACCGATGCTATTTAATGGCCAGAATGATTTTCAATAGTTATCACAAAGGAGTACTCAACATTTGCATTTCAAAATAATTTCTTTTTGAATTGACCTGGTATCCGCTTTTCAAAATATTCCCATCGGCGGCGAGAATGCCCCTTTAATGGTAAAATTTTCACTTTTTGTTTCAAAAGTTATTTAATAGTGACATGACAATGACAAAAAAAGTCTTTTTTAATGACTAGAAGTTAGAGATGATCACGATCGATATAAAAACAATTAAACTAGACAAATTCTACCAACAGGACAAATAGCAATACTACCTTCATGCTTTACTGCAATTAGTTTTATCACATTTATTAGTACAATATTTTACCTCAAAATGAGTAATGAAATGATTATTTTACCTACCCCACTTTGACTTTGAGGTTTTGTATCTCGGAGCAGATTTTTTTTCGAGTTGTTCTTTTTTGTATTTTCTTAACTCCCGCGAGCTCTACTTATTCCTCTTTCTGGATTTCGGTTGCGAACCCGAAAATCTCTAAATGACTTTAATCCCGTATTTCCTCTAATAAGGCAGCCCCCTAAATTCAAAAAGGCATTCTGTTTTTGGCCATTTTAAAAAACTTCTGTTAAGAAAATTACCACTAATTTTGTAGCTCATCTCACTAGCTACAAAATGGGTGGTAACTTGCCTGAGAGAAGTCTTAAAAAATTGGGTCAAAATCACAATGCCAAGAACACGATTTTGAACGAAAGGGGGCTGCCTTATTAGAGGAGATACGGTAAGGGTTACGCTCCCCTAGAGGTCGGTCGAAAAATAAGAGCCCCAGGGCAGCAATTAGAGGAAATATGGTAAATATGCAAATACACATGGACACCAATATAAGACCAGGACAAAAGAGAATGCACAACAGACTAACACAAAAAAAGATTTACTCTGAGCCAAAAATAAATGTAAAAAACAACAGGACAAAAATTGAAACGTATTTGAGCCGAAACAGGTATGTTTTATTAATTCATCGCAAGTTCACAGACAAGTCCCCTTGCAGTAAGCATTAATCATATCCTCATAGAGCTCGTTGTTACACAGGTCAAACATATCTCCGCAGTTTTGACCGTGGTCTTGATTGTTTACTGAAGCTAAATATTTATAACAGTAGCTTTTTAAGTGTAGCTAACATTCTCTAGTACAAGTTCCAGCACAGTCCCTGTTCATTTGGACTTTGAAAGCAGGATTGCCACACAAATTAAGCTTGTTCAAGCAGTCCTTACTTAAGTCTCCATCCGCTAAATTATAAGTTTTTAAGGCTGTCCGAAAAGTTTACTCGTTTTTTTGGTACTTATCAATTTTTAAACATCTCAGCTTTCGAATAAAAAAAGATCTCATCAAAGCATTAAACTTTGGCGGTGCTACTGGAGAATCCGTTCCCATTTTTTGCCTTGGTGCCCCCTGTTGTTTTTTCAACAAATATGCCTTGGTCCCCCTGTTGATTTTTAATGTTTGAAAAAAATAGTTTCAAAATTATTAGTCTCCAAACATTTTTTCCCGAAGTTTTTGAGATTTTGTGTTTGCTTGCTTTGCTGTTTCATTTATTTTATCAAAAAACAACAGGGGGGACCAAGGCGAAAAATGGGAACGGATTCTACAGTAGTGCCACTTTGGCTATCGCAAGTTGTTCACTAAAATTATCTAGATTGTGTCGGATTAAGTGTCACAAAAAAGGACAGAGTGTCCGCACTCGTTTTGTTTTTATTACAGCAGTTCTCAAGAGTATATACACAACGTGATATGTCATTGAACGCGGAACGAAGCGCACTATCATTCTGTAGAAAAAAATTCTTTGAAACTATAGCAAAACGTTGAGCAAAATTTTTTCCGTAAAAAAGTCATTTTTGGGGTGCTAAATTTGGGAAGCTTCATTAATCAAAATTCCATCCCTATTAGAAAGCCCTGCTTTTCGTCCGTCAGACTCACTTTAACTTTGCGACAAGTGCTGGCAATTCTTCGCTCTTGGCTCCGAGATTCTCCGCTCCGATCCAAGAGCAGGAACATTTTTGTCTGAGAGAGCTCTAAAAAAATTTTCCCCGAGCAAAAAATTGCGATGTTTGCGACGTCATTTCAAAACATTGTTGACAGATTGTATTCTTTTTGTAAAAAATTTGATTCAGTTGTTTTTTTTAATTATTTTAAAGTTTATAAAAAGGGGGGATTATAAAGTAAAGTAGCTGATCAAAAAGTTGCTATAGGTGACTTTTAAGCCACTAACTTTTATTTTTTAATGATTCTCTGTCCTTTTGACTTTCTTCGACTGTCTTTGATTTTTTTAAATTAATTAACATGTCACAAAGTTTAAACAAAACATCAAATAATCTTAGACTTAGACTCTTAGAGACAATCAGCCAGAAACTCAAGCAAACTATGCCTGAACCGCTATCCATTTGCGCGGGAGCCAAGAGCGAAAATCACAATAGCTAAGACCAAAGACCGAGAGAAAAAATAATGAGTGAAAGAGCCTAGAGCAAGGGCGAGAGCAAAAATTTTGAAATGCACAGCACTGTTTGCGACAGAAAGTAATGACCAAAGAAGATCACCCTTCATCAATTCTTCAAATAACATTTCGACGTAAAACTTTTTTTTCGCTAAACAAACCTGAAATTCTGACACCAGATTCGTGTTCAGCATAGTTAGCACAGATAAAATAAATGCATAACACAGACGAACGAACTTTCCGAACAACCTAATATTACTTGAACTCATTCTAAGTCTAGCACAGGGCTGCCATTTAGGTTGATTAATCAGAAAAGGGTTGATTTTAGACACCAGGAGTCCTTGAAAAAATCTGATTTTCGGTCCCAAAATCTGATTTTTTAAAAGATTTGTCTGATTTTGGAAAAGTTGAGTTGTCAAAATAACCAAAAGAGTTGATAAAAAAACACAACGCTGCCAAAATATGCCTTGGTTCCCAATGTTGTTTTTTGTGTGATGTTTTGGGCTTAGCCTTACGCAAGTTTCAAACATACTCTATTTTCTAGGGTTGTTTAAATTTGCAAATATTTAAAATGGCGCAAATATTTGCGCAAATATTAAAATATTTGCAAATATTTCGCAAATATTTAGTAAAATGTCCGACACTTCCGACCCTTCCGACCCTTCCAATTCATCCCGCTTTCGATTTTTGAAGAGATTCGCATGCTCGAGAGCTCGCATTTTTTTCGTTCAGCTCAAACATTTCATAAATCTTTGCAAATATTTGCGCAAATATTTGCGTAAATATTTGCGCAAATATTTGCATTCGACAACCCTACTATTTTCTCTAATAAGGGTTGAAAAATAATCCTCCCGGGGGATTAATAGATAAAATACAGTAAGCCTATAGGCTCATTTTTTAGTCTTTCCAATATATGCTGGCCAACCTTTACCTAAGCCTAAAAATTACGAAAAAACAACCAGGGAAAATTTCGAAAAAACAAAACTCCAGTAGGTGCTCTAGCTTACCCGGTTGGTTATATGTTTCATTTTGTAGTTGGCTATGTTGACTATTCTAAAATGATCTTTTTTTTTTTGAAGATAAACTTATGCCCACCTCCTTTGGCATTTAATGGAATTGCATGATCAACTGGTATATTTTCTTGCTGGTTATTGTTGTCATTATTAGGGTTGGGATTTTTCTCGGTAAGAATCTTTTCGAGAATATTCTCGAGAATATTCTCGGCAATAATCTTTTTTTCAGTAAGAATCGGTAAAAATCTTTATTTCCACAATTCAACACTATCCAATCAAAAATCGTTCAGAAAAATATCAATTTCATCGTTAACAACAGTTTCCTCAATTTCTAATTCCATTCATTCCTCTGTTTCTTCCGCTGGCTGTTCCGCTCGCGCTTTCTTGAAGAGGTTCGCATACTCCAGCGTCAAGTTGTGCTTGATGAACGTCACCTGAGAGGCTGTGTCGACCTTCATTCTGAAATCATTCATAAAAAAGTCACTCCAACTACTAATACAAACCTGTTGCGCAGCTTCGTGTGGATTCCGCCTCGGAGTGACCAGTTCCTTTCCGTCGGAGCAGCAGTGATTGGCACATTGTGGAGCATCTGGACAACTGTGGAGAGAAGCGTGTCAGAGAAGAAGACTTTCCACCAGGTGAGCGCATCCATCGTGTCGACTGCATTCCATGCGTAGCGGCGCTTGTGCTTGTCGAAGATTCCTGTCCCAGCCAGCCACGAAGCCCATTCCATCATCACCTGAAAGAGGATATTATTCCACAATCCGCACAAAATCCAAGTTGTTACCTGTCCTTCCCTGCCGGCAAACACTGGATTCTTGAGGCACTTGTTTGCCAGGAGTTCGATCGCCTTTGCTTCTCCTCAGTTGTCAGCGCTTGCCCTTGGTCCGACGGCTCAAGTACATCCAGGAGATAGGCAACATCCGATTTGGCGAATTCTTCTCGGCTCCACAGAATCTAAGAAAATCTTTACGAACAAGAAGACTCTAAAAAATTGTACCTCCATTAAGTCCTCCTTCACTTCGTGTAAGAATTCGCTTGCTTCTACGGCTTGTTTGGAATTTGAGAAGGCTTGCCGTATGATCTTGTAACAGCTAAAAAACAAATCAGCAAATTCCAACTCATTAAATAAGCTAACCTCCTCGAGTTTACTTCGTTCCCTTCGATCGCCGTGATTGAATCCGCCAGTGGAGAAAGAATCCTTTGCGCATCCTTCACATCCAGCCAGAAATCCTCACTGTCCCATAGCATCCGTCGAAGTCGTTCCGCTTCGCGCTTAAAACTCGCATCGTTAAGAATTCCGGAGCACAGATGGCCGACTTGAGAGCAGTTTGATTCGAAGCGATTGACGAAAGAAGACGAGACCACGTTCCCCATCGAGTCTTGACTGGCAGCTGCATAATGGCCGACGATCCACTTTGCTCTACCTGCGTTTTTGAGAGAATCAATTGCGGTGTCTTCTTCCTGAAAATAAGGAGATAACAAAGTAAACGTTGGCAAAATTTACCTGAAGAACTTTGCCACCTCAACGCAGTACTTCAAGCAGTCAGCGATCTTTGTCTTCTTGCAAATGTCTTTGGCAGCCAGATCGATTGCATGAGCTTTGCATCCTTCAAATAGAATCCATGGGAACTTCTCACCGGTGTATTGCTTCAGCGGTTCCTTCTCAGTGTCTTCGCCAGCCAACTTTTTCCAGGCATTCTTCATATTGGCAGCGTGATCAGTGACAACAGCGACGACCTTGTTCTTACCCAGCTTGACGATTTGTTCTTCGATAAGTTCAGCGATGAATTTACCTGAAAATAGTTGAGAATTTAGAAAAAAAAAGTCGAATATCTTACCAGAGTGCTGAGTCCGCTCAATGTTCCCGTTGACTTCGGTTGACGTTGCATCGATGGAGTCATAGAGGAAGGGCTTCGGAGTATAAACGACGACATTGATGATATTGTTGCTCCTGACATCTGTCCAACCATCCGAGGAAATTGCGAGAAAGTCCGCCTGAAACACCATAAAGACCATAGCATGCATAAACAACCAAGAGCAAACCTTGTTGCATGCATCCTCCAAACTTTTCTGCACTCTATTGAACTCTGCCGGAATCAGGATCTTTGCAAACTTGTGCTGGCGATGCGGAAGTTTGTAAGACGGCTTCAGCTTGTTCACAAACTGCTTGAAGAACGGATTCTCGAGGAAATTCGGCGCAATATTTCCGGTCGCGAAAGCCTAAACCAAATCCAAGTAAAAGAAGAACAAGAAGTAAATGTTTTACTGTAAAACCAACCCGAGTCAACAAAACG